>CBVK0101172953.1:0-20172 GCA_900067695.1 Picea abies | reverse complement strand
ATATATATATATATATATATATATATATATATATATATATATATATATCGTATTAGGATCATATTATCTCATCTCATATTATATTTTGAATTTGATATATTGTAAAAGGAGGTTTCTCCCTCGAAGTGGATTGTAATTCATTGAATTTTTATCATTTTTAAGCTGTTGGATCATAACATTTGGTATCAAAGCCATTGATCCTAGGGTTTTTCTTCTCCAAGTAAGTCATTTTATCATTTTTGCTATAACTTTTTTGGGGGATCATTCAGACAAAAAAAGCTTGGAGGTTATTTAGGACTTATCAAGGTATCTGTGGTAAAAATTTTAGCTTCTAGATCGTTGTACTTTCAGAGATACACCCTATGGAAGATAGGGTTTTTGACTAGTCCTATTACTAGTCTCAAACAGGTGTTCCGAGTAAAATCATCATAGCTTCTTCAGAGAAGATCCAAATTTAGTGAGACCAGTTGAATTTGAAAGAGGATAGGTCGTAGTATTTGTGGTACAATTTTCAGATTCAGATATAAAATATTGGACACGTGGCATTTTTTACAAGTTCTCTCTCCCGGGAAGGACAAAAATCAGCAAGGTTTGGGAAAGTTACCCTAAATTTCAATTGGCAGATCCAATTTTGGTAGACCTATGGAATTGTGGAGAGGACATATCAGAGTAATATAGTATGAAATTTTACACTCAAAAGGGCTGAAATTGTAGAAATAAATCAGAAGGAAGGTCGGCTAGGAGGACAAACTCCAAATTAAGGGTTGAAAGGTATGTAGCTTACAATGGGCATAACTTTTTATTGGAAGATTTATTTTTGGTGATTCAAATTTTGTGATAAAGAGGAAAAAAGGAGTATTATTATTTTCATTCTACATGGGTCCAAAAAATGTGTCAATACCAATTACACCTCCATAAATCTCATCCTAAACTCATGAAGAAAATGATGAGATACATAACAAGTTGTCCAAATTGGAGGAAAAAATCAATGAATTGAGTGCCCAGTCAATACAAAATGATGATTTGGTAAACTCACAAAGGAAAATTCAAGAAATGGAAAGGAAGATGGGTGAAATGGAAAACAAGATGGAAGAAAATAAGAATGACATGAAAAAGAAGATGGATGAAATGGAAAATATGATGGATGAAAATAAGAATGACATTAAAGAAGAAATACAACAATCCTTGAAGGAATTGCAAAATTCCATGTCTTTAGTGAGATTTCTTTCTCTAGATGAGAGACTCTCTAAAGGAAATACCAAAATGCTAGGAACTCGGGAAAATAAAGGCAATATTCTAGTTGAACAACCTCCGAATAATAAGCAATTTTATAGTGGATTTGACTCTAATAGTGGCGTTAATTATGGTGGGGGTCCTAAATTCAAATTTCCCAAGATTGAATTAAAGAAGTTTGATCGAACGGAGATATTTACCTGGGTGAACCAAATGGATAAATATTTTGAACTACATAATATTATGGATGATAAGAAAATGATTCACATAACAACTTTGAACTTTGAGATAAAACCATATCAATGGTATCATTGGATAGTGAAAAGGCAGCCCCCTCTTTATCATTATACTTGGGGTTTATTTACAAGAGACTTAGAAGCACAATATGAGAAAGTGTGGGAACATGACTACTTTAGTCAATTGACAAGAATCAAGAACTTAAGTGATGTTGAAAATTATAATTCAGAATTTTAGGTATTGGCCACAAGGGTGGATGACATAAGTGATCAACAATTGTTGGAAGCTTACATGGGTGGATTAAAACAAGACATCAAACATGAGATTTTCTCAAGAAATAATACAAATATTATGGAAGTTATGAAAAATGTTCCTCATATTCAAGCCAAAAATAAGGCTACACACAAGTATTTCATTAGAGCATACACGACAAGCATAGATTGTTTTGGGGTTCATAAGACAAACATACCTCAACCAACAAGGTTGACACTTCAATAAATGGATGAAAGAAGAGAAAAAGGACAATGTTTCAATTGTGACAGCAAGTATAGTAAAGGGCATAAATGTGGTGAGAAGAAATTATTCTACATAGACTGTGAAGAGGAAGAAGACAGTGTACCTCAACAAATGTATGAAAGAAGAGAAAAAGGACTATGTTTCAATTATGACAGCAAGTAGAGTAAGGGGCATAAATGTGGTGAGAAGAAATTATTCTACATAGAATGTAAAGAGGAAGAAGATCGGGAATTGGAACCGCCACAAGATCCAAATCTAAAAGAGACTACTCTGACAATATCTTATCATGCATTGTTGGAATCAGTACTCCACAAACCCTAAAGATACAAGGATACATCAAAAAGAAAAAGGTAACAGGATTGATTGATTCTTATATCTCACACCATAGTTTCAAGTAATGATTGCAGATGGAGATACCATAAATTGTTCATAGAAATGCCATAGTATTAAGCTCAACATGGGGGTTATTTTTTGGATAGCCCCATGATTTCCATCCAAATGGGGGGTGTCATTGTTGTATTAGAGGTCCAATGGTTACAATTATTGGGAACATTAGCCTTTAAATTTCAAGATATTTTCAAGAAATTTTCCTCGAATGGAAAGGAAATTGAGCTTAGAGGTATCCAAGGGAAACCCTCTAAAGTGATAAGCTCTAATAGCATGAAAACATTAATAAAAAAGGGACGCCAAGTTGTAATTTCACAATTGTGCACACTTGATGTTCAAACATTTATATCCCCCTCTACATCATATCTCCAAATAGTTATCAACAATCATTCCAAGGTACTTGTTGAAATGCCTAAGGGTCTTCCACATGCTCGAGATCATGACCATGTTATCCTTTTGCAACCAAGAAGTGTACCACCTAACATTAGGCATTACAGGTATCCATATGCATAGAAGAGTGAGATTGAGCGCATGATCTGAGAAATGTTAGAGGTTGGCATCATTCAACCTAGTCAAATTTCTTTCTCTTCACCAGTGGTGTTGGTTACAAAAAAGGATGGTTCATGGCGTACGTGTCTATATTATAGACAACTCAACAAAATGACCATCAAAGATGAGTTTCCTATCCCTGTCATTAATGAATTATTAGATGAATTGCATGGAGCAAAATTATTTTCTAATTTGGATCTTCGTTCGGGACATCATCAAATCAAAATAAGGTTGGAAGACATTCCTAAAACAATTTTTAGAACACATGAAGGTCATTATGAGTTTTTGGTTATGCCATTTGAACTTACTAATGCACCTTCAATATTTCAAATCTTGATGAATTCTATTTCCAATCCCTTCCTTATAAAATTTGTGTTAGTATTTTTGGATGACATACTAATCTACAACAAATCTTGTGAAGAGCATGTACAACATGTAGATAGAGTATTACAACTATTGGAAAAGAAAAAAATGTATGCAAAGCCTTCCAAGTGTGCCTTTGGGGTTCAAGAAGTGGAATATTTGGGTCATATTGTATCTCATGAAAGTGTAAAATTGGACCCTAACAAAATTGAATCTATGAGGGAAAGGCCAATTCCCAAAACCTTGAAGAAACTTAGAGTATCTTTAATACCGACGGGCTATTACCACAATTTTTTCAATAACTATGGTCAAATAGAAACACTTATAAGAACACTATTAATGAAAGAAGCATTTTCTTCAATTGAAGAAGCAACCAAATATTTTGAAAAACTGAAGGAGGCTATGTGTACAACTCCCATCTTGGCCACACCTGACTTTAAAAAAAAAATTATTGTGGAGTGTGATGCATCATTCCATGGAATTGGTGCAGTTTTAATGCAATAAGGAAGGCCCCTTACCTTTGAAAGCAGCCAACTTAAAGCAAAAAAATTAGTCAAACCCATTTATAAAAAACAAATGTTGGTCATACTACATGAAGTTCGGAAATGGTGTCCTTACCTAATAGGAAGACACTTCAAAGTAACAACAGATCATGATACTTTGAAGTACTTCTTGGAGTAATGATTATCTTCATAAGAGAAACAAAATTGTGTTACAAATATGTTGTGTTATGACTTTGAAATTATCTAAAAATAAGGAAAACACAATGTGGTAGCAGATTCCCTTTCTAGGAAAGAAGAAGAAACAGAAGGTTCACTATGTGTTATTTCTATTCCGCAATCTTATTGGGTGGAAGAAGCAAGGATAGAATGGAAGAAAGATCAAGAGTTATGCAAGATCATTCAACAACTACATGAGGACCCCAGTTCAGTAGTTAAATTTGTGTGGAAGAATGATTTGCTATGGTATAATGATCGCATGTATTTATGTAATAATTCCCAACTCAAACAAAATGTCCTTCTAGAATCGCACACTTCTCCTATAGGGGGACATTTAGGATTATTGAAAACATACCACGGGATCAAGAAGGATTTTTTCTGGGAACGTTTTAAAAATTATGTTCAATTTTTTTTGTCTAAATATTTGGTTTGCCAACAGAATAAGGGAGAGACAATCAAGACTCGAGGTCTCCTACAACCATTAGCTATACCAAGTCAACTTCAAGAAGAAGTTTCAATGGATTTATTACAGGTTTACCCAAATCCGAAGGAAATACTGTCATCATGGTAGTAGTGGATTGACTAACAAAAGTATGAACATTTTTTCTCTCTTTCTCTTCCTTTTAAAGAAAGTACAATACCCGTAGAATTCATGGAAATAGTTTAAAAGCTACATGGAGTCCCCAAGATTATTGTAAGTGATAGAGATCCAATTTTCACAGGAAATTTTTGGATGGAATGATTTTCTTGTTTGGGTATTCAATTGGCTCACAGCTCATCTTACCACCCTCAATCCGATGGGAAAATTGAGATTATGACTAAATTTCTAGAAGGATATATTTGTTGCTTTGCATCTAATAAACAGACACAATGGGTTAAGTGGTTACCCTTAGTAGAATGGTGGTATAACACATTCTTCCATACTTCATCAAAAATGTCCCCATTTTTGGCACTTTATGGATATCATCCTCCATCCATCACATCCTTGAAATGGAATACAAAGGTTCAAGCAGTGGAGGACCATATAGGGAACCAACAAGAGGTCCTCAAACTATTGAAGGGAAACTTGTTTATGGAACAAAATAGGATGAAACAACAAGAAAATCAACATCACAGTGAAAGGGAATTTGAAGTGGGGTATTGGGTATTTATAAGGATACAACCATATAAACAAATGTCCCTCAAGAAACAAAAAAGGACAATAAATTAGCACCCAAATATTATGGCCTCTATAAGGTTTTGCAAAGGATTGGAAGTATGGATTACAAATCGGAGTTTCCTCCATCTTCACGTGTACATCCAGTCTTCCATGTTTCTTGCTTAAATAAGTTCATCAACAACAAGATCACAATCCATACTATTACCAAAGATCAATGAAGAAGGGGAAAATGTACTAGATCTAGAAACAATCCTTGAAACAAGAATTAAACAACTAAGAAATAGAGCAATTACAGAGTACCTCGTCAAATGGAAGAACCTACTAGTGGAAGAGGCAACATGGGAAGATGATTTCTTTGTGCAGAAGCACCCATGGTTAGTCAAGTGTTGAGGAAAACACTTATTTGAAGGGGAGGGGCATGTTAAGCCCTAAACAAAGCTCCATGTTATGTATAAAACCCCTTATTAAGCCCTAGATATTGAATTATTACATTTCTAGTGTTATATGTGTAGGTCCACTAGAACCCTTCATTGCACCCTTTCATCATAATTGTACCCCTTTCTGTCCTATATATATCAAGGAGATATAGTATTAGGATCATCTTATCTCATCCCATATTGTATTTTGAACTAGATATATTGTAAAAGGAGGTTTCTCCCTTGAAATGGACTATAATTCATTGACCTTTTATCATTTTTAAGGTGTTGGATCATAACATCCTGTAACAGCCCGAATTCCTATAATTACTCCCTTCTTGGACGAATTTGGGAATATGGTTTTGTCAAATATTATGTTGTTGTCATTACATTCTATTCAAACATATCCAACAACCATTAAGTAAACTTTATTTCCTTAATTAAGTTTGTGACGGTTGTGTTGATGGGTCCTAAATCCCTTTAGTTCAACAGCAAGAACCAAACCTGCCACCAAGGCCCAATTAGACTCTATAGCGTTTAATAGTGTAATGGTTCTCCAGATCTTGCGATCTAGCCAATTAATCAATGGGCTTTATGTTTTCTTGTGAAGGCCTCTCCTTCGGTTTGAACGTTCTCTTTTTTGTATTTTCTTTTTGGTGTGACTGGTATAATATGGAAAGCTGGTATAAACCAACTAGGCAACAAATGGGAACAAACTTAAACTACTGGAGAAGAGGCTAGGTTTGGGATAACCCTTACAACCTAGCATGCAGACAATGATCGTATACCACAGGCCTAGTACTAATAATTTATCCATGTGAATATTCCAATTACTGACTGAGATACGAGTTATCAGAAGAAAACATGCATGTGATAAACAACGGTAAGAAAAATAATTCGCTCAACTATAATCATCAATCACATAATAACACAAAGATTCATTTTTCATCATTAAACAAAGAACTGTAAAACATTGCATCAGATAACTTATCAATAGATTTAATAGCTCTTACTCGTTAATGCATACTCGTAGATTTAATAGTTCTTCTCCACCTCCAATCATACATGCATTTGATGAAAACATAAACTTTTCTCTCGTCCAGAAGGACTTCTCAATTAAAGGAAGCTCCAAAATAATTCTTAACAAAACCAGAAATGAGAGTTTCTTGCAACAACCATCGACCCTTAACTAATTGGTCGATGCTCTTATTTATAACATAAAATTAACTGAAAATAATAGCTAAAGTGAAGATAATTAAAACAAAATTCCCACGTGGCATTCTCTCCTATCAATTTGTCTAAGAGTCATTTCAAGATATCATTTTAAAGGGTGACTCTTCTCGTACTCCAACCACTGGATGAACAGCTCATCGCAGGTATTAGCATATGGGAATCTATGTTGTTCCATCAGGGCCACGTAAATCTCTATGATCTCTACCGCATGTACTCGATACTTGACCAGACTGGCACTTAATTGTTGCAGCATAGCCCGAGCTTTGATCGAGTGTTCCATGAACTATTGCACCTGACATGACATTGTGTCTGTCACCTTTGCTAGTTCTTCGGCCCATGTTGAGTCTTGCTCAATGTGCGATTTGACTGTCGCACAACTCACAAAAGTCTTCGAGCGTTCCAAACTCGGGGATCCTGATATCCTCCACTGCCTTGTTGATTTTTATTCAGCTTCTCTCATACTTGACCATTTTCTTGAATCTCCTGATAAGTCTCACGAGCCATTCTTGCTCAATACTCAGAGGCATATTTTCTTCAATCGAAATTAAAATCATTTAGAGACTATGTATAGAACAACACTTGGTAAAATAAACGTATAAAGTGTAAACGTGAAGAATCCAGACTGGTACATACCTGTAAAGCTTTCTAAACCTGGTTGTTTGATACTTACGGGATCTCTGCAATCTTTTGAATTACTTGAACCGCTTATGTTAGCGTCATCATTTTTCTCTAGTTAGGGTGGGTTACATCTGCGTGCCATGGCATGAAATATCAGGTACGAAAAAATATGAGAGTTGAATTCACGCCAGTGGACTCGGGAAAGGGTGTCAGAGCCAAACATGTGTTGAAAGTATGAGTATGTTCCAAAAGAGTTGGATCTTTTCATAAGGGAAGTCATTAGGTTCCCTAGGTCGAGGCAAGTCATTTAAACAAAATTCGCATCCGCAATTGCATCAGCCATCATCAGCTCATCATGAAGACTAGGAGATTGAAAAATCAAGGTGATTGTACCACACGCCATCTAAAACTCATGTCAGTTGTATCTCACACGCCTAGGAACATACTCGTCGCGCAGATGTGCTACAAAAAATCTTCATTTTTCTTCAAAACATCCACTCGCCATGAATCCAGTGTTCCTTGGCACATTTCCACCCACTGCCTGCTTTGTTATAAATTCTGGATGTTCTGCATGTGTTCTACTCACCAGCCAAGCTTATGCATTGCTGGTAATTTGTCTCGCGAGCCCAGTCTGATCAATTTTTTTCGCTTTGGGCCCTCGTCAAGTTCCCCACGCATAAGACAGATACGTTGTCACACCATGGGAACCCCTTAAAACATAAGAAGGGGCATGCAAGGCAACTGAAGCACCAGGCTTGAGTCCCACAACGCTTGGGATTCATTCTTACTCGCAGAGGGCATTCCCGAGGCTTCAAAGGGAGGTTCTTACCTATGCACGGAAACGATGGGATCGCACTATGCAGAGGCCAAAGTGGAAGACATTGTGCCAGATGGAAGGATGTCAGAATCCACACCTCCCCAACAGCAGACAACCCGGAAAATGGGAAGGCCAAGGAAGAATAAGGAAGCTGGGGAAAACAAAATCCCGAGCGAGTCGTGCGCAAGATCGGTCGTCGAGGAAATACTGATGCATTTTTTCTAGCTGGAGCCTATCAAAGCCACAAGTCAGGGGAGCTGGAGCAGAACGAGGAGGACAGATGCCACAGGTTCTCACATTCGAGAGTTGACTCAGTAGCTGGTGCAGGCACAACTCGCTATTGTTGAACTCTACAAGGAAAATAGAGAATTAAGATGACAATTGGTTGAAAAGACCCTTGAGGTGTCAGCATCACAAGGTCGTGAAGGGAACGTGGCATGGCTCAAGAGACGGATCTGGGAAGCGCAAGATACAATCATGCAATTGCGTGAAGCGCAAAGGGTGTCGAAAGAACTGAATATGAAAACATCTCAAGGAACGCAAAGTAGACGGTGAGAAAGTCCGCACAGAGTTTGTTAGAGCGCAGAAGAGGCATGATTAATGAACTTTATTTTTTATTCTCAAACATGGCACAAAACTTGATAGTTTTTTGAAAATTTTCATGTTCTTAATGTAAATCGATTTGGTTGGCCAAAAGGTGTAGACAGTGTCTCTTGTATGTAATCTGAGCTCAATGGAAATCTAATATAAAGTCTCTAAACTTTCACGAAAGGATTATGGTTGTAGCAATTGGATGCTTCGTTTCTTTTCTTTGCATATGTATCTCTTTTTCTCTTTTGTCCATACTTGTCTTGTCTAATTCGGGACATATTTTCGATCCTGGGATTCGCTGCGCACTGCTCCTTGTTTGCATCATTCAGATGGACCGTATTTCTTGCAAGTTAAACCTGAATTTATACTTAGTGGTTCTTTGAGTTACTTTGTGGTTTTCGTTGATATCCTTCTACGAAAAACTTTTGACACCGATCGATTTCATTGTACGGTGTTAACGTGGCATAACTGGCTCAAGATACGTGGCACTGAAGACCGATGACTTAGCTCGCGGGTATTGGTCGGACTAGGGACTTTATTCAAGTTATGTGCTCTAAACTAAACCTGGGATGTCGAATAGGTATCGAGGATTGGCATTCGGGGATAAACCTATCGCGTAGTTTCCTTTGGTTTAGCATCCTCAAAACTCCCGATGTCGAAACGTTTTGGGGGTCGGCGATCGGAGAAAACTTGTAGTGTGGCCCGAATGTTCGTCGCGGTTTGGTCTCCTCTGTTTCGCTAAGAGTTTCGGGTATTGGCCATCGGTGATATCATTTATTTCTTCATTAACGTTTACTCTCTTTTCTTTTTACCGATGTTGAAGGGGATCAGTTGTCGGCGATTTCCTTGTGTGATGTTTGTCACAAAAGAAAACTTCCTTTTGTCGATGTCGATGAAGATCGGCGCTCGGTGACTGTGGTTTTTCAGTGATTTTCCTTCATCCTTTAATTCCTTCCGATGTTGAATCCTTGAGCGCGTCGGGGGGGAGTGTTTTGGCTGCCAATTACTTATTTAAGTGTTAAGTATTTTTCAATTCATGAGTTTTCATAGATTCAAGCAAACTTTGGAAGACTTAATGAGAGTCAAAAAATGATAAGCAAAGGAAACATTTTTCATAATGAAGTTGAATTAGTCAGTGCAAAAGATTAAGTGGTACCCAAAAAGTAAAATTTCACATAGGCTTTTTAGGGTGTATTGAGTGCTCAACAAATGGCGACTTACTAGACAAAAGCAGAATCATTGTTCCTCCTTTGGGCTTGATTGATGCAAAAGCTGGTGGAGAACTTAACTGGTTTTAAATCAGAGCCTCTTTTACCCTTGTATTCGAAGTTCTCTGGTTGATGCCTCTGGGTCTGCCTATGGGGTTTTTAACCTTTACTCCTCCTTTGTTTCCTATAACCCTGACTCATGCCCTTTTTTTAACAAGAGTCTAGTAGAGAGTTCACTGGCACGAAGCCTTTAGTTACATTCACTCACTTTCTACGGTGTTTCTCTGCTACCAGTGAGCGTCCATAGCCTCAACGAAGTCACCCCGGCGTCACAGACCTTGCTCCGCTACTAGCGAGCATCCATAGCCCCGGTGGAGATATCTGCATACCCTCCCCTACCGTGCGCTCATTTGATATAGTTAACTTTATTTCAACAGAATGCCCTGAGCGAGTGGGAGAGGATGACATCTATTATTTTGCAAGATGAGATGGTTAAGGTGAAACTTACTAGCTCTGTCTCTGAGGTGCATGTAGTCCTTTCCATCTTTCCTTTTTTCCCTTAAGGTCTTACCAAACCACTAAGCAGACACATCTGACATTTCTCCAAAGTTATTCATCTGTGTAGGTTAGATAGAGAGCCCCTCGAAACAATTGCAGGTTCCCCAATGCTTCTCATGTTTGTCTGTGAGCGACAAGTTAGGAATAGAGTTCGCTACGTCGCATGATTTGAGGTCAACCATTGTCTTTCTAAACACAATCTTCAAAAGCACAGAAGTCCAAATAGCAAACAAACAAAAAAATGCATTTCACAATCGACCTAGCTAGACATAAAATCTTTTAGGGCTTGGCCATTCACTGGGAGGGCGTTAGGTTTCCCCCTTGTATTTTTTAACCGATAAGTGCCTGCCCCAATCTTCTCAACCACCTGAAAAGGTCCAAGCCATAGATTTTGAAACCTAGAATGCTTTCCTTTAGGTTCGTTTACTTTGTCCCATTTCAAGACTAAGTCTCCTACTTCAAAATTCTTCTCTTTAGCCTTATGCTTGTCAAACCATTGTTTAACAATCTATTGGTGGGCTCTGAATTTTGATTTAGCTTTCTCCCTTTCTTCTTCTAACATGAGCAGGGTGCCAATTCTTTGTTGTAAGGTTGATGAGGGATCCCCCCCGGGCAAGTTGAAAAGATGGGAGATATAGTTCGTTTGGGAGAATGGCTTCTAGTCCATATACTAGAAAGTATGGAGAATTTCCTATAGCTTCCTTGGGTGTAACTTTATCTTCCCATAAAGCATTGTGGAGTAAATTATGCCAATTCCCTTGGTTATTTGCAACCGTTTTCTTCAATATCCTTACTAGGTTCTTATTAGTTGATTCTGCCACTCCATTTCCCTGCGGATAATAATTTGTAGAGTATCTAATTATGATTCCTTTGTCTAGTGCAAACTCTGTTAATAAGGTGGAAGAAAAATAAGTTGCATTATCGAAAACAAGAACAAAAGGGACACTGAACCTTGTGATTAGTTGTTGTTCTATGAATTGGATTACCACCTTCTCATTTACATGGGTTAGAGGAATGGCTTATGCCCATTTCATGAAGTAATCGGTGGCAGTAAGTATGTAATTGTGTTGTTTTGAAGAGCTTGGTGTAATTTCTCCTATGATGTCTAACCCCCGTTGCTCAAAATGCCTAGAAACGGTTACCGGTTGTAGTGAGACTGTTGCTCTCTTCTCTCTCCCAGTGCTTACTTGGCAAGTTTTACAGTTTCTAGTGTATGTGTGAGTGTCCTTGAACAAAGTGGGCCAATAATAGCCAGCTCTCAATATCTTATGAGTGGTGGTGTCTCCTACAAAATGTCCACCGGCGGGACCATCATGGAGCTTCTTCAGAACTTTGTCTGCATATTCATGTTTGAGGCATCTAAAAAGTACCCCATCATAATTAACCCAAAAGAGTACCGAATTTATGAGGCGATATTGTGCAGATTTTAACCTAGGAGCTCTCCTTTCCCTGGGGTTTAGGTCTCCTTGGCAAGTCGCATGATGCAGGAGATAAGTCAATTTCTCATACCAAGACTCTTACCTTGGGGATATGTATGAAGCTTCACCACACCATAATGCTAGTTCATTTTCCCATCCGGAGTCTTCTTTTACTTGGTCTTGAGCCTCAACTTCCAGTTTGCATAATCCTTGTCCTTTAACTAGTTTAGCAGGTTTTATATCTAGATCAAATTCTTGGACTACTGCCATCTAGTTCCCTCTTCTTTCCCCCATCTTTTGTTGAGTAAATAGGCATCGGACTGCGGGGTGAGGCATGATTACTTTGGTATGGTTCTTGAGGATGTAAGATCTAAAATGTTTTATTGCTTTATAAACTACATAAGCTTGTTTATCTGTAGTAGGATAATTTAGTTCATCTCCTTGGAAGTTAGTGCTCATGAACGACACTGGAGCCTCATTGTTGTCATCATCCTTTTGAGTCAAAATTGCAGCTAACGATTGATCGGAGGTGAAAGTATAGAGGAAAAAAATTATGTTGAAATGGGGGCTTCACAACACGGGGGCTTGAGATATAGCAGTCTTAATGTCATTGAAGGCCTTCTTTCATTCATCATCCCACTTAAATTCAGCATCTTTACGAATCATCTTTTGTAAGGGTTTGAAAGTTTCTGTGAAATCGGGGGTGAATTTCCTCACAAAGTTGAGTTTCCCGAAGAATGATTGTGTAGCTTTTTTGTTGTGAGGCAATGGAAGCTGAGTTATAGCATTAATCCTTTTTGGGTCTATGTGAATGCCTGCTTGTGATATAGCATGGCCTAGAAGCTTACCTTCCTCGACACCGAAAATAGTTTTCTTAGGACTTAAGGATATATCGTACTTCCTACATCTTTTAAAAATATGGGTTAAGTGTTGGATGTGATCTTCTTTGTTCTTTGAATACACAGTCATGTCATCCAAGTAAACTACTACACACTTGTTGATTAGTCCCCGAAATACTATGTAGATGGCCCTCTAGAAGGTCACTCCTACATTGATTAAACCAAAGGGCATGCATTTGTAAGCGAAAGTTCCCCACTTGGTTCGGAAGGTAGTTTTTAAAGGATCTTCCTCTGAAACTAGAACCTGGTTGTAACCTGAGAAACTGTCCAGCAAAGAGAAAATATCAAAACCATAGACGGTCTACAAGAGTTGCTCCATTGGAGGAATTGGGTAGTTGTCCTTTTCTGAAGCTCTGTTGAGGTTTCTAAAATCTACGCATAGGAGAATCTCCCCAAACTTTTTCCTTACAGGAACCAAATTAGCTACCCATGTAGAATGTCTAACCTGGAAGATAATTTCGGCATCTAACAGTTTCTTCAACTCCTGACACATGAGAGGTTCCAAGGAAGGGCGATACCTTTGGATCTTCTATTGGAAGGGTTTTACTTCATGTTTCAATGGGATAGTGTGTTGAATGATATGGGTATCATAAGTTTTCAGATCTCAGTAGGACCATGCAAAGACATCTTGATATTGCCTGAAGAGTTTAAGATAGGATTTTCTTTCCTCTTTATATATTTTCCTACCGAGGTTTACATTTTTTGGGTTTTTTGGCGTTCCAAGATTTATAGTTTCATGCATGGGACAGGAACTATCGGTCTTAGAGTTTTTGGGCCCCTTAAATCGTTCTTTCATGTCAAAAAGATTTTCTAAATTAGTTATCCCCTTCGGGATTGTGTGAGACTTTGATTTTTCCATTGGTTGACCTGTATGAAGGTTGGTTTTCATCGCCTATCCCTGGAATACTTCATCATCAATGGACAAGTCTTTAAAATTATCTTAGTTAGTCAGAAAGTTTATGATCTGTTCATATCCTTCAAAGACCTTCCAGTTAGAAATATTGTTGGGCACCGATGGTTTGTAGAGTAGTTCCACAGTGAACCGGGAGGCTTCATAATCCTCTAAAGGTGATAGCCTTGAGGTAGCAGTGGCCAGAGAATCAGAAATCTTCAAAATGCTCTATTAACCTGTGCACTTCCTGTTGGTAATTATTCAAGTGTGGAGAATTGCAATGTATAGTATTCCTTATCTGTCTGACAATGATTTCAAAGTCTCTGAAAACCTTTAATCTTTGGACATTTAAGTCTATGGATTTCTTTAGCCCTTGTACTAAAGCTTCATACTTGGTAGTGTTATTCCTGCATTCGAATTCTAGTCTACAAGATAGGAAATGTGTTGGCCCTTGACCAAGTTTTGAGGATTCTTGGTCATGTTTGACCTATCTTTGGGACTTCGACAGGCTGTCGAAGGTGAAGCGCAAGACAAAGCAGAGATCGTGGGATCTCGGCCCTTTTTAGGGCCCTTTTGGGATTCTTGATTGTGTAATGGGTATGGGATGTCGGCCCATGGTTTTACCCATGTTTAGGCCTATTTTTTAATGTATAAATAAGTAGCTAAGCAATGTAAGAAGGGAGAGACCTAGTAGGTCGGTGTGCTAAGTGCTAGAGTTTGATCTATGTGATCAAGAGTTGTAAGAGCTTTGTGCATACTATGTGAGGCTTGCAAGGCTAGTGCAAGTAACTGTAAGAGACTGCGTGAAGGCTTGGTGTTGTACCCTAGCTACAAAAAGGAGGATCTGGTGGAGTGCGTGCAAATCTCTTGTCTTCTGCGGAGTAGAATTTGGATGATATGTGCCTATAAGAAGCTTGACCAAAGATAATAAAGAAGAGAAGAGATGGTTGATGTAGCCCCAAGGTGGGGGTGAACCATGTACATGTTGTGTTTCTATGCTTTGTGAAATGTATTGATGTGTTTATGTGTTTATTTGATTAGTGATTTAATATAGATGAATGATATGTTGATGCTTAGTGCTTAATAATATGTATGGATGTTAGATCTAACTTATGTATGTATGCTTAGTGCTTAAGTACCTTATATCTAAATGAATATTGTGGTACTCTGTAATTAGGGTTTAACTGCATTGTAACTAAGACTGGATATTGATGAATGTTAACTGTTGAGTGCTCTGTTAAGTGTTAGAATCACAGATCTGTGTC
Source organism: Picea abies (assembly GCA_900067695.1). NCBI lineage: Eukaryota > Viridiplantae > Streptophyta > Pinopsida > Pinales > Pinaceae > Picea > Picea abies. The sequence continues at coordinate 5,094 of CBVK0101172953.1, read as the reverse complement.
CCAGCTAAGGTTGCAGGCATCTAAGTCCTTCAACCACCCCTGCCTCTACCTTGGGTGAGACTTCATCTTCTTCACAGGTGTTGTTGAAAGGGTCGGTAGTTAGGGTTTTGTTGGTGCGTTGTTATAGCGTTGAACCCTGGGTCTACCCCTGTGCCAGAAAATGGTTCCATTGTCGAGACCTGAAACTTTGATTGTTGGGAACTAAGGAAGAAGAAGCTTTGTGCAAAGATCCGACCTGAAAATATGATTGTTGGGAACTAAGGAAAAAGGAGCTTTGTGCAAAGATCTGAACTGAAAAAGAGAAAAGCTTTGTGCATAGAACTGTTGCCCTAATACGTAGCACTACTTGATCTGTGGAGCTATGTGCCAAGAAAAGAGGTTAGATCTGAAGAAAAGGGGTAAGATATGGGCAATTTGTGCCTTGACAAAGGTGAAACTGAGACTAAAGAGGTAAGACCTGTAAGATTTGTGCTCTGTAGAAGTAAGATAAGTAGAATTTTTTGTTTCTAGAGTATGAATCTAGGTATGTTTGATAAGATTTGTCCTAGCTTGAAAACTAGGGCACTGATAGAAGAAAGAAGATTTGATATGAGTAGATCTGATAAGAATAGTGAAAGATATGTTATACCTATGCATAGAGAGAATGTTTGGACTAACAAATTGATGCAAGACCCTAGAAAGAATTTGTTGTAGGTTAGCTACCATGATCCTAGCATGCAGTACAAGAGAGGTTGGGGATCATTTAAAAGAAAGAGAGGATTAACCCTTTGTTACAGTTGTAGAAAACTAGGACATCTTGCTAAGGAATTCCCTAGAAGAAGACCTAGTTGCCTATGTTGCAAAGCTATGGACCATGAATTATTGGATTTCCCTAGAATGATTGCTAAGGTTGAAAGAATGAATACAAGACAAGAAAACCCTAAGGCAGATACAGAAAATGAGGTTATGGCAGAACCCCAGAGAAAATCAGAAAAAGTATTCTTATAGATGAAATAAACCCTAAATGACCACCGACATGTCAGCTTATCAGAGATGTTCAAAGAAAAAGAGTGCATTTAAACAAGAATAGGAGACTTCGACATAGACTGTGTTCTGGATGAGGAAACACAGGTGAATATCATGACAGAAAGAACTTGGAAACTTTTAGGGGAGCCTGCTATGATTCCTTCATTGGGAGGAATAGGATTATTCATAGCAAAGTTGATAACCCTATGTGGAAGACTTACCCAGATATCTATGAGTGCTCATGGAACTTTAACAAAGGAAGAATTTGAAGTTGTTAAATTTATTGAGAACAACGCTCCATTTGCTATGTTACTAGGAAAACCTTGGATTGAAGGAGATTGGGCCAAAAGTAAATAAGAAGAAGTCTTAGAACAAAAGAAGCAAGAGTTGAAAGATATCATGACTAAGAGGGTCACACACTTGATTGAAGAACAAGAGAACTGAGTGAAGCTATTTAAAACCAGAGACTTGGATGTCAAAGTGGGAAGAACACTACAAGAATTGCAGAAGACTGAAGTACCTATTCCAGATACAGATGAAGAATTACCCATGATTTCTAGGCAAGAATCTCAACAGCGTGAAGTTACTCTGCCAAAGGAAGATAAGAATCAGAATGAAAAAAGGATTTCTGAGATGAAGCTCACCAAAAAGAAAGGTAGAAAACTAAGTAAGAAGAGAGCTAAGATCGAAAAGTTATAGAAGGTTCCAGGGTGAACTTCGTAGAAGGAAAATTTTCAAAATTGGAACTTCGTCAGGATATCAGAACTGCGTCACATGGCACTTCACCATGGAGAAGCAATATAGTCGTTGGGAACAGTATAACCGTTAGACCGACGGCTCGAACGGGTAGAAAGGCATTTATGGTCAGAAATTTCACCACCGGACCGTTGGGACCTCGCCATAACGGACAGGACTGATTTAATGAAGGATTCTCACCCATTGCAAGAGATCTGTTGCCAAGTTATCTATTTATCCTGTCATGCCATGCAACAAGAACAATTTTTCCAATCGTGACTATCTGAGCTTGTAGAATAGTTGATTTTGCAAAATGATCATCGTACTATTACCATCCATCCCATTACATTGAGCACTTACTCTTTGAACCCAAGATATTTAACCACGAGCATGTATGTCCGAAGAACTTAGCGCACTCGAAGAGTCTACGAAGGAAGCACTCATCGACCTCAATCGAGAGAGACATGTCTGAAAGAGTGATGTCTGTGGGTGTACAAGCGTCATCGACGAAAGGAGTGCAAGCCTCTCCGTCAACTGCTCACGGAGTGGGACCATCCCCACCATCAGCAGAAAAGAGAACCAAACACAAAGCTAACCTAGCAAATGCGAAGCTGATCCTGACCATAATGTGTGACTACATCCTGCCTTTGGTCGGCACGGTGAGTCGTGATAGTGTGCCAAGAGATTTCGAGTACACCATGGTTATTGCGTACCTCCCGAAGGGGATATGTGCAGTTCGAGCACAACAGGACAAGATCGCAGCGTTGAAGTTCAGTGACTTCAACCTCGGAGATCACAAGAACTATGGTATGCTCGCCCTGTATAAATACCTGACCAGGACGAAGGCGAAGAACTCAAATATAATCCCCCAGCCATGGATGATGAACCTCGTACAGTCCACCCTGTTAAATGTAATGAAAATCCCACACTTCGGAAGGCACCAGGAAGTCAATTCATGTGTCAAGCTACTCCTTTCATGTTACCATGGCAATTACTTATGGCTAGATCGTCGTATCATAGTTGATCTGACATTGATCCATAGGATTGTTAGAATGTGCTCGTTTTACCATAGACAATATCACTATTGTCACCCAACCATAGGCCAAAGCCACCCTCTGAGCACCTTGACCTTGACAGAGAGAATAATCCTGGTAGCAATCCAATAGCCAAGCAAGGCTAATGCACCAAGCAAGAAGTAACCAAAGCTGATCAGAGAGTCCAACCCAAAACAGGCGTAGCACCTTCTCCAGGACTTGTGCACAAGACTGCAATGCACACAAGTGACTTGCTGTAATTCTGAGAAGTGTGTCAAATGAGTGATTGGCGCCCTGTATTTATAGTAATCCTAGAAGACTACCTGGGCCGACTTCTCATTCTGGGTACTAATTAATTCATATTAATTATCTCTTTCAGCCAACATCTCTTCTAGGGTTACATTCATTTATTTTCTTTCTTCCGGAAAATTCTAACTTTGTCAAAGGTCACAATGGAGGTTCATACCTCCTGAAGCTACCATAATATCAACACTCCCTCCTAGCTAGGGAGGTATAACTGATAATGGTCTTGAGCACAAACAAATGGTCTTGAGCACAAACAAACCATTCAATTGGTAGCATCACGAGCACCGTCATTATTATCCGACTGGATAATCTTCATGACAATTGGTACAAGTCAACTGATAAAACATAACTGTGTTTATCCATAGTAGTACACAACTACTCAAACCGTGACACATAGTCACAGACAATGGAACATATCCACCACAATAGCATATCTCTATTGTCTCCATAACAATCATCTGATATCAACCTGCAAAGAAAATATTGTTATGATATAAAATGAATCATATGGGTCATTCTTTCACTCACATCTGTGAGATTTGAAAGAGAATCTACCCTCAGAGTAGAACATCAATGATGGGCTATATGGACTATTATTCTCAAGCAAGGAAGAATAATTGTCCTGATTTATGAGCCTGGACCATCCCCCACCCTAGGTCGTTCCTTCGGTACTAAATAAAGTGCAACCCGGAGAGAATGAGTCTACCCTAAGGAATGTTTGTCCCTGATTGTTGAACCTGGACCATTCCCCACCCTGGGCCATTCCTACAGCACTAAACAAAGTGCAACCTAGAGAGAATGAATATGCCCTAAGGAATGATTGTCTGAACCATTTCCAAAGGAAATGATTGTCTTGCACCAACCTCCAAAATGGACCATTCCCCATGTTAACCACAATGGGAAATCGATGTTCAGTGAGGTAGGCCAGTCTTTTTGAGTAACCCTCAAGAAGAGAGACTGCCCGAGACTATTCCTTAGGTTAACCACAATGGGAAATCAATGTCTATGGTACATCAGCAATCCATCGAACCATTTTCATTACGAAAATAACCGTTCCATCTGGACCATTTTCCAAACTGGAAAATGTCTGTCCGTCAGAAATATCAACCACTTTCCGAATCTAGAAAGGAACTGCCCAAGCTGGACCATTTTTCAAACTTGAAAATGAATGTCCTTAATTTAATAAAATGTCAGTGCTCCCTCCCAACCTGGAGAGTCATTTATTCCCTTTTGACTAAGGGAGTTATTTCCACGATCCCCATCTTGTCTTGAAAATATGAAAACTTTATTCTGGATAGAGGCTTTGTCAAGATATCTGTTGTCTGCTCATCTGTGGGGATATACTGGAGCTTTACTTCTTCTTCCTGGACTTTATCTCAAATAAAGTAGTATTTGATCTCAATATGTTTCGACCATTTGTGAAACACTGGGTGTTATGATAGCCTTATACAACGTTGATTATCACGGTGTATTATGGTTGAATCTAGAACCTGATCAAATAAATCGGAGATTAGCTTTCTCAGTCGTATTGGCTCTGTGCATGTCTCACATGCTGCGATATATTCTGCTTCTGATGTGCTGAGTGCGACAGACTTTTATTTCCTACTTCCCCAAGATATCATAGTGTAGCCGAAGCTGAAACACATCCCTGAAGTATTGTTTATGTCTTCTGCACTTCCTGCCCAATCTGAATCTGTGAATCCATGAAGTTGTATATCACTGAATGTGGTATATCTTAGACCATAGTTTATTTTCCCACGAATATATCTTAGGACATGCTTTGCAGCTATCCAATTCTCGTGTCTAGGTTCCACCTGGAACTGGCTTAGTGTGTTCACGGCAAAGCAAATGTCTGGTTGAGTATTTACCAAATACATCAATGACTCAATTAATTGTCAATATAGTGATGGATCTATTGGATCAGAATCTGAATCTCTTACTTTTCTTATATCTGTAGTCATAGAAGTGTCCATGGATTTGCAATCCATCATTCCAAACTTCTGGAGAATATTTA
>CBVK0101172949.1:0-10873 GCA_900067695.1 Picea abies | reverse complement strand
ACACACTTTTAGCACTTAATGATAGCAATTTTCCTAGCACAAGTTTACGGGCAGTTTAGTTGTTATCATGGATTGATAAGGGCTGCAAAATGTGGTTGTAGCAACAGTTACAACAACAACAAAGTGATTTATAACAGCTTCAGAAATGCACCTTTAGAATAGTAACAAGGATAGTTAGCTTCAAAGTGCTAGTGCTTTGGCTTGTGCGATTTTTGGGTTGGTTTACTTAGTTAATAGGCTTGATAAAGCTGCTAAGAAGAGGTTGTAACAGTGATATTAGTGGCAGCAAACTCAGTGGTTAGTAATCTATGCTAGGTTAGTAAATTAGTAGAGTATGAAGTAAAAGATTTTGAGTTGAGTCTTGTAAAGAAGTAAGAGAAGAGGACTAGTGCATTCAAGCGTAATGGAGTCAAAGAGGACGGTTTCTTCTAAGTCTGCAAATTAATGATAATACACAAAATTCTAAGAGGGAAAAAGTGTAGGAGAAGTAGTAACTTAAGTCCTCCTAGATTTTGACCTCAAGAGACAAAGTGCTAGGGTGTAGACATTTCTAGGCCCTAGTGCCTTGCTCTTCTTAGCATTTTTATGGAGTATAAATTATGCAACAATAACCAAATGCAAACCCTTAGAGTGCTAGACATTTAGGGCCCTAGGGTTTGACTAGTTACTAGATCAATTTAGTGAAAAGCTTGGCAAATAAAAAGTAAGAAAGTAGCAACTTAAGTTTCTTACTTCAAGCATTAAATACACCATGNNNNCAAGCATTAAATACACCATGCAATTTCATAATCTTGTATGAGAAAATAAAACCATACAATAAAACATTCAATAGATGAAAAAATGCAAATTTCACTTACTTGCACCAAGAATAATCATGAGAATACCATGCAAGATCACCATAAAACTTCAAAAATTGATCCAAGTTGCAAAAATGAGCCTTAAACAAGAGTGGTGCCTCACAATTTCATCCAATAGCCCTAATAGGGCTCAAATTTCAGACCTCTTGTCTCCAATGACAAGTTTTGATGAAAATGAATGTTACTTTCTGCTTATTTATACAAAATTTAACCTAAAATTAATTTTAGTTCATAATTATTGGGCCTACCTGGCCAGTTTTTTACACAAATTAAATCTGGACAAAATAAAATCAATTTGCATCTAAAAATCACTTCAGGGGTGACATCATGCCCCTCTAGAGTGACGTTGAGCCCCAAGTATGGAACATCGGGCAGGGAGGGTGAAACGTTGGGCCTCCAAAGGCCTGAAACCCTGTCCATATGTGTTAATGCCTCATAAATGTCGTCCAATATGAAACCCTAGCTCAGGATGACATCTAGGGATATCATGGTGACATCCATGGGCCTCAAGGGATAACGCCCATGTGTTAAAAGCAATATCTCCTGGGTCTAGGTCTGCCAAGGTGCCTCCAAAGGCAATGTCCTTCTTTCTCTATGTGCAAGTTTCCAATCTCTTCTTACCCCTAGCTGAGGTTTTAGCATCCATATGTGGGCTTTAAGTGCCCATGAAGGTATGAGCTAATCATTCCCTTATGTGTACCTGTCCACCGAGCAAGGTCCTATAGCAACAACAAGTACACCCTCCAGGGGTTCATAAGTCACAGGGATCAGAGCATGTAAATCACATCCAATAATTAAATTACCCAAACATGTACATCAAACCCCCCTTAACCCAAACAAATGCTCAAAGATGTTATGCAATTTGACAAGTTGGGTTTGGAGAAGGTCTCAGGGTGTCCTATTGAGTTAATCTCTCTTAAGTTTGGGGTGTTTCCCAGGTGAGATCTAGTCCAAGTCATGTAAGTGTATGAGGTGGCATGGGGTAAATATTTGGGCATTGGGTGCATGTAATAACATGGAAATGTAGAGTCTTACCTGTGGGTGCCTTTGTAGTGGGTGAGTTGCACCTTTTCATAAATGCAATTGTTTCCTAGCCAATTCATTGCCTTTTACTCTTAGCTTTATTTCTTTTGATCTTTTGCTCTTGTGATTCAAGGAAATAGTTGAGGGTCGTTGTTCTGGCTTGATGACCAAAGGTAACAACGTTATCCACAAACATTTCATGGAAATGAGAAGGCTAGCTCGTGATGAGACCCCCTTTCTCTTGTCTATGCCACCAAGAGCCACTACCCTGGCTTGGTGACTAGATAGGTCATAGTATCATATCGCTACATACCCATGGTCATAATAGGTCATCTCATTATGAGACCTCCTATCCATCAACTAGTACCTTGAATGTTTATATTATCTAATGGGTCCCCTTTTCTTACTAAGAAGCTTTTCATTTCTTTCTCGGGGTTCCCTAGGCGAAGCATATCGAAGGTTTCAACATTGGCTTTTAACTCTTTCCAACTACTTTTACCCTCTGGGGATTTAGCCCCTTCTTCCCATGAGGTAAGGTACAACTGTTCCTAGTGTAGCCAATCCCAATGCCCAAACAAGGATAGGGGAGATGAAAGGAGGATAGGGGAGATGAAAGGAATAAAGATGGAAAGTGGTAAGTATGGAGGGGACGGACGATAACTTTTCACAGATAATAGCAACCCATCCTAAAGGAAAATCAACTTACTATGGCACCATGTCACCCTTCCAGGTATGAATGAGGAAAAAAGCATAATTTCCAAGCAAACATCATGAAATGAAGGAGGATTCAATACAACATGTTCAAGTGCTTCAAAAATCAAAGTGATACATACCATGATACCCAAACTCATTACCTCATGGAGCAAGACTCACTGCTACTTCGGAACCATGGTGGTGTGATTAATACTATTGCTAGTGATACATGGACTGCACTGAATAAAAGAGGGGCCCTCCGGGGCTATGCTCAAGTCGTCTGACTCTTGGCACTCCATGTCTAGGACATATGGGCCTTGAGACGTGATCTCCTTAGTTATCCCTAGGTTAGGGGTTAAGAGTGGACAAATAAGATAAAAGTTTGTGAATTGTCTGGAAAAAAAACAAACTTGACCATATGGTAATGTGAATCACACTTTGTATTTGTAGCATGTTTATGGTGTCATGTTTTGATCTGATGTATTGGTCCTTGAAAAGTTTAAGCTTGTACTGGGTATCTCCATGTGATGGAGTATGTAATGTATGTACCCTTATCTATGTAACATGTAAAAGGCATATCGTTGTAAGATCAATATGAGCATGCATACCCCTTTACCATGTGTCCATGATGATTCGGATAACTGGTTGGTATAGTGTAGTAGCCTTTATTGTGGAGGTATTCAACACCTGGAGGAGTAGGCCATGTGTTGGTTGGATATTCTATGAGTGGACCATGTTAGTCGTAGACTTTGTTATAGATTTGGTAATCACTTGTAGTAGTGAGCTATGTGTTGGTTGGATACTCTATGAGTGGACCATATTGGTTGTAGACTTTGGGAGGTTCTTAGAAACTAGAAATTTTACATTCAGGGGGAGTTCATTGAGAAGTTGAATGAATATAATATAGAGCGATGTGTTAGCTCTAGTGGATGAGTGGTGTGGTTATAATGTAAGAGGTATGAAGGTTAGGTCCATGATCAACTATATTATTGAGATTTTTGGTCCTCACTCAATGTCCTCATTAAATTAGGCCACATAATCAGGGTCGATGTTAAAAAATAACTAAGATAATACATTAACTATTTTATGTAAGTTAAATTATAAACTTCTTATATATAAATAATAATAATTTAATATTAATTATTTTATATTTAAGTTAAATAATAAACTTATAATATATAAAAGTTAAATATAAATAAAAACATATAAATTAAGTAATAAACTTATGTTTCAACAAAGTTAATTTATAACTTTAATATAAACTATATAGGCACACATGATTATAACTTTAACTTTAGTACACATATGGCTTAATTTATAACTTTAATATATGGGCACACATGATTATAACTTTAACTTTAATATAGGGTACACATATGGCTTAATTTATAACTTTAATATATGGGGACACATGATTATCAGGCGTTAATGGGGCAGTTACTTTCATGGACCTCATAGACAATGTACAACACCAACATTGCAGCATTAATGGGGTAGTTACTCTCATGGACCTCATAGACGATGTACAACACCAACATTGCAGCATGGCTTCCAATCAATCAATTACACTCGTGTGTGATGGTTTAGTAGACTAACCACAAGACCTCTTTCATCCCTTCCATCCATCCCCATGAAAAACGGATGCAATAACATAGCTTATAAATGGTAAAAACACATTTGTTGAATGATATATGAATTAACATAAAATTAATAGAGATATCTATGTATCATAAATTGTACCCACCATTTGCTAAGGAGGAACAAAGAAAACATATTGAATCATTTGCTAAGGAGGAACAAAGAAAACATATTGAATCAAAAGATGAGAAGGAGATTCATTAAGAGGTGTGTCGATGAAGCAATCATAATTGAATGTTGTTATTGAAATAAACTCGAGATTTGAGTCTCAAAATTAATTATATGGAAGAAATCCCAAAGAGATCTTCTTTGGCAATGAGTTATTTTGAAGCATGATTTTCAAGAGTAAAGGCATCGTTTTAGGATTATGAAGGGAAGTTGTTGGAAGAGCTTCATTAGGTTTGGTTTGTTTTTTGCAATTTTTTTTTGAAGTTTAGATATTTTGGAGCTTTTAGACCATTAAAAATAGCAACATTTGTGTTGCTGCCTTGTGTAACATCTTCATGCCAAATATGTGGGTATCAATAATTGTGTTGGTTGGAGCTTGTGGAATTTGAAACTCGTGTCACATTTTGTAATATTTTCATACTAAATGTGTGGGTATGAATAATTGTGTTGGTTGTATCTTGTGGAATTTGAAACTTGTGTCACATTGAAAATAAAGAGTAATTGTTGGTGTTTTTTCTATTGAGTTATCATATGTCGAAACATAGGTTGAAAAGAGAGATTAGAGGAATTGTAGGTGTTTCTTCTATTGAATCATCATATGTTGACTGTTGATTTAAATCAATTGATTTGTGTGGGATTTAGTTCCATCAAATCATAGATTCAAATCTCATGGGGAAGAGTTGAGAGTTGAGGATGAAATGCATAGTGAGGGGTTGAGGATGAAATCCATTTGTGGAAATTTAAAGTGTGTACTGCTCCCACTGAGCATGGTATTCGTTGGAGGAGAAACGTTGAAGAGAGGTGTGACAGCCAGGGAAGGAGGAGGAGGTCGGGCTGCCTTTAAGAATCAAGCCACCAATGGAGAAAGGGTCGGGTTGCTTATATCGAAGGCCGAACCACTGAAAACAGAGAGAGAGGCCAAAGCCAAGGACATTGTGGAGAGCAGCATCTCGAAAATGGTCGTCGGTGGCAGAGAGTTTTTCCAAGTCTCTAAGAGGCACAGGCATTCAGAAAGCCGAAGAAGAAGAACAAGGAATTCAGGAAGCCGAAGAAGAACAAGGACCATAATTTATGATGTTGTCTAACTGTTCTATGTTTTAGTCCAGAACAGTTGGAGGCTAGGCAGGCGGACTCACTTTGATGAGGTGATGATAACATCGATAGAAAACGGCCTAACGATGGAGGAGTTGATGATGTTATCCACTGATCCCCAGAATTGCTCTGCTGGTGAGCCAAATTACGGCGACGAATTCAGAGATGAGGGCGACGGGAAATGGGGCTCGAACAAGAGACCTTTTGGTGGAGGGTTTGAAGATGTTTCTATGGAGATTCGCGGAGTCGATGCAGGCCAAGGTGAAGGAAACCATAGGCATAGTCGGCCTCAAAGTGGTTCTCAACGCGAGGGGAATGTTGATTTCCCTCTACGAGGGAACTCTCAATGAAATCAAGAAAATTCCAGAGAATGTCCCCTACAGAAGGCATGTGAAGGCCTTCACCAACCACTGGATAAAAGTCTGCCAGGAAGAAGTAGACTGGGAGACAATCGAGAAATGGATCGCATGTGGACAGAAGGAGGATCTCATCGAGGATGTTGAGAGTGAGTTCACTTTATCCCCAAGATGGTAGAATGAAAGCTGAGAAGTTACTAATGTTGAATGGTTTTATTTTATTTTTTATTTTTTTAACCATGGGAACAACAACCTCCCAAGAGTATATCCAACAATCCGCAAGCGATCCTTTTTATCATTTAGGGTACTCTGGTAGGGCATTTTCTAGTGGAGCAATGTTTGGATCATGGGTATCAAAGTGCCACAAGGCAAGGCAAGGCAAGCCCGTGCCCTTGGGATTCAAATATTGGTCTGCATTCTTATTCAGGGCGGTGTGGTTGAGTTTGGATCGATGGAACTCATTGTAATGGTTATATTGGAATGGAGGAAATGTATTGAACCTAGGTAATTCAATATACTTTCCTAGTTAGAATTAGTTAATCTAACAAAAAACATTAAATTTAGAAAGGAGATGAATGGTAAAATACAAAGAAGACAAAGTCTAGATGAAGAGGCAAAGCATAAGCAATGGTGATGAGATGAGAATGATCTTAGTGGGTTTATATTTTGAGCATATAATTGGTAACAAGGAGAAATTGTAACCTTAGTGTCGTTGTAAACAATTTGGAATGCTTGTTGTTGATCCAGATTTATGAGCGGAATGAAATGAAACCACAGATTTATAATATTAACATAGAGGCACGGTGAAAAATAACAGAGATATAGTGAAACTTGACTTCTATTAATTAAGAAATATGTTAAAAACTGTAAAATGCAGACTGAAATGGTGGTAGCTTATCCCTGAGAAGAGATGTGACGTTTATGTTCATTCACATGAAGATGAGTATAATGAGGATATGAAGGCATTTTTACAATAAACATGAATTCCAAAACCTTATACATCCAAAAACCTAACCCTAGGAGATGAAGCATCAAAAGTCATGTGGGTTTCGTTGGGGTAAGTTAGTACATCAACTTCTCGGGGTTGTAACTTTTGCATACGATCTCTGTTTAAGGTGCACGATAACTCGTTGGAAAGGTATTGACGAGGAGCTTCATTTAGGGGGATTAATAAAACTTTAAGCTATCAATTAGGTTCTATATTGTGAAAAAATATCGTTTAGGCCCTCAAAATGGCCTCGGAAGTTCGGGAACTAAAAAACTACTAAAAATAGTAGTCAAAAAATTGTTTTGATCCACTTGAACAAGGTGGGTGGCCACCGAGATCCTCCTAGATCAATACTCCCCCATTAGGAAGCAATGGTATCCATTATGTTGAGTTCCCCCATCATATGAGAAAATTTATATTGAATTTGGCCTCGGGTGAGCCACTTGCCTTGGTGGAGGAATTGTCCTGCTTTAACAACCCAATAAAGGTGGATCCTCTGTTGGCGAGTACCCTTGACCTATGTGTCCACGATCTGATCAGTGGATGTTTGTTCCATGCAATCAGGGTTGATTTTTGTTGGTGTCAATTGTTTTGTTATCTCTAAGGTGTCCAATAATGGTGGAAAATAAGGTTGAAGGAGGTCCACATTGAATATTGGGTGCAAGCCAAGGAATGGGGGAAGGTTGAGCTCAAAATCATTGTTACCCACAACCTTAGTGATGGTGTAGGGTCCATAATGGAGTGGACAAATCTTTCGATGAGGCCCTATAAGGCATTATTTTTGCAAGTGCAACCAAACTTTGTCTCCCACTTGAAACTGGTGTGGCACCCAGTGTTGATCATGGCGTTGCTTGTACATGGCATTGAACTTGTATAAAATATATTGAATCTGTTGGCGGATGTGCTCGATTCGCTCAATGAATTGGGTGGATTTGTCAGCTCCAGTTGGAGCATGCGATGAGTCCGCCTAGGTGGCCACAAGGGGTGGTGCAACATCCATGGGACCCAATGGTTGAAATCCCAACCCCACCTAAAAGGGGTTGTGGTTGGATGAGCTATGTATGGATTTTTTGTAGTTGTGTTGAACATAGGGAAGACTCTCATCCCAGGTGCGGGGGTGCTTGGAATTGTACATGTGCAAGATGTGCACGATCATTTAGTTGACAACCTCAGTTTGGCCATCTGTCTGGGGTTGGAAGGTAGTGGATTTGGTGAGCTTGGTGTCCATCAGTGACCAGAGGCTCGACCAGAATGTGATGAGGAACCGACTGTCCCAATATGAGATAACGGTATGTGGGATCCCAAAGTGTACCCCCACTTGTTCAAATAAGAGCTTGGCGGTGGCCTCCGCTGTCATGCTCTTCTTGCAAGCGACCAAAATCGCCATCTTGGAAAAGCGATCAACAAACACAAAAACACATTCATTTCACCATTGGGTGGATGGAAGGCCTAACATGTAGTCCATTGAGATGGATTCCCAGGGCCTGCCAGGAGTAGGAAGAGGAGTGTATAGGCCTTGTTTCTTAATGGTCGGTTAGAAATAGCGTAGGTAGTGCAGGACGGGATATACTTTCTAACATCTTGTTGATGTTTTAGCCAGTAGAAATGTCATTGCAACATTTCCATTGTATTTTCCACGTCAAAGTGTCTTACCACCCGACTATAGTGGGCTTCCCAAATCATCTTCACTCGCTCTCTTGATTGGATGTATAGATGGCCCAGATGGCACAATAGTCCTTCTTGAAGATGGAAATTAGTAACAAATGTGTTTGTTCCCAACATCTGGTAGGTGTGGGCGAAGTCGGGATATTTTTCATAGAGATGGGGCCATCTGGAGGTCTTGTGGTCGCAAGAATCGAGCATTGTTGTGAGTGTTGCGAATGGAGGTCAGTTGAGGAAATTAGCGAGTCAGTTGGTACTTCATGTTTTATACTTGATGTTGAGGTGGAACTGCTGCAAATATGTGGACCACTTCTGATGGCAGTCATTATGCAATTTTTCTTGTGTCTACATGAACTGCAATGGTTTATGATAAGTGTGGATGATTGTCTCATTCTCGAGAATGTAATTCCTCCACTAGAAGAAAAATTTCACAATGAAGTACATTTCTTCAGTGCAAGCAGGGTACTTACAGATGGCATCTGATAGTGTCTCACTATGATAGGCCATGACGTGGTCGTGTTGAGTGATGACTGCACCCACAGCATAGTCTGAAGCATCTGTCTCTATCTCAAAGGGTTGTTGCAGGTCAAGTAATGAAAGCACTGGGGAAAATCACAAGAGTTGCTTCAGATCATTGAATGATTTTTGTAGGTTGGATGTGTCCCTTGTGGAGCGGTTCTTGGATCTGACGCTTGATCTCCTCATTTTCTAGCAAAGATTGGCGATACACTGGCTCATTGGGTAGTGGTGCGTCGAGGGTCAGATCGATGGGATGCTTGACCTGACAGTGCATAGGTACCCCAGTAGGTGATGAGAAGATGTCTTGTATTCTTCCATGACCTTATCCACTTTCTTCTGCTACGTGGAGAGGTCGGTCACGAAGGCCATGGATGTGGTTGCAACCTTTCTTTCACTTTGAGAGTGAATCACGAAGAAGATAATATTCCCAGTCTGAGAAATGACCTTCCTGCATTACTTAGCATAGATCAAGGAAATATCACTAGGTGGGACTACCTCAGGTATCCTGTACAATTTTTTGTTCAAAGTAATAATAACATTACGAGGCCTAGACGCATATACAACATGATGTTTCCATTAATAAGGTTGGCCCAAAATAACATCACAAACTTCAAGGGGAGAAACATCACACAATACCTCATCTTTGAATGACTTGATATCGTATGATAGGTAGCACTATTTGTTGACTCAAAGATTACTTCCTTGATGGAGCCATCTAATGGTATAGGGTTGTGGGTGTGGCATTGTTGGCAGAGCTAACCACTTAATTACCTCTGTTGAGATGAGGTTCTTCTAGCTACCACTATCAACGATGAAGTGCAGAGAAGTGATTTTTACCACATCTATGAATGAAAGAGGCGCTCCCCTTCCTCTCGCTCATCAGTTTCACTCGGTTGGATCTTGGTGGTAGCAACAGTGGCACTGGATTCTACGTCATCTGTTGAGATGAGGTTCTTCTAGCTACCACTATCAACGATGAAGTGCAGGGAAGTGATTTTTACCACATCTATGAATGAAAGAGGCGCTCCCCTTCCTCTCGCTCATCAGTTTCACTCGGTTGGATCTTGGTGGTAGCAACAGTGGCACTGGATTCTACGTCAATAATATGTCTCCCCTTTTATGGTTCTGACTCAGATTTGGAACCCGCGTCTAATTCATAGGATTTTACCTCAGCCACCAATGATTTCTTTGAGTGGCAATCGACAATGTTATGCCAGGGGCTCTTATGGATGTCGCACCACTTCCTGGTATCGTTCTTCATCTTCTCATTGTCCTTCTTTTCTTGTGACTTGGACTAGTTGTCATGAGATTTCTCATCTTTTCTCTATCCTTTGTTCTGCGGGTTGGGGTTGCCCCTGCCTTGATTCTATTGTGAAGGGTTCCCAGACCCAAACTGTTGCATCTTTTGTTTCATCTTCTACTCGATTTTGACAACATATCGATAGGCGCGCCTAAGGATGAGATGTCCAAAAAATCCATTTCTATATGGATGTATCTATGCAGACTGTTATGGTACTTGAGCACCAAATTTTTCTCAGAATATTCGATACCCATATTGGTGCGCAAGGTATGGAAGACATTAGTGAACTCTGGCATTGTTTGATCTCTTTCTTTCCGCAGTGTGGTCCATCTTGTATACAAGTCGTCATAACTTCCAACATGGTAGTATTATTCCTTAATATCATCCCTGAAAGAACCCCAAGTGCATGCAACTGCAAATAATGTGGATCCCTCTATTTCCATTTGCTCACAGAAAGTCTCCCACCAATCTTTGACATGGGGGACGGCCTTGAGGAGCACAAATGTAGTGTTTTCTCTATCAGAAAAGTTGTGGATAGAAAAATACCCTTTTAGAATGTTTAACCATTTATATATGG
>CBVK0101172947.1:0-11376 GCA_900067695.1 Picea abies | reverse complement strand
ATTATCATTATGGGCCCTCTAGGCCCCCCCCACTACCTCTCTAGCTACCTATATCTAACTACCATAGTGGGCCTTATTTAATAATATAGTGGACCTAGTCCACCTTACATTGAATGACCTCCACTATTATCACTATGGCCCTCTGGGCCCCCCTACTACCTCTCTAGCTACCTTACAATGACTTGTGCCTCCAATATGATTGGAGCTACTTGGGCTAGGACGATTATATCCTCTCAATGGTAGAGGAATGATAGGCCCTCTAGATAAAACCTGGGTAGGTGTGGGAGCAAAACCGCTAGCAGTATTATACCCAGGTGGAATAAAAATATTAGGTCCTCCGAATGGACCTTGGTTAGAATTAGCAATAGAACTATTAAGAGCGTTATACCTAGGTGGAAGTGATGGATTTTATCTAAGAGGAAGTGATGTTTCAATAGGAGCTTCAATTGTTACCATACGTCCAGTAGAAACAGGTGTAACTTGTGGGACCGTGGTAGAGCTAGTCACCTGGAGAGGAAGGATTTTATGAGTACCAACCAACAACAGGTCTGAACCAGTAACAACATTACTTGTCGTTCCAGTAAAATGATCTAAAGGTAATGTATAATAAATAGAAGTAACAAGTTTATGTGACGACAAAGTTTGGTTTGGGCTCATTCCTAGTTTATCAAAAATATCGTGTCCCGAGGAGGTCCTCCAAAAATAATGGACGGGGACTGGACTAGGATTAAAAATTCTAGATGTATGAACCTTAGCTCTAAATGATTCACTCTGAAAGGGTGTATCATCCACACTAGACTCTGCGTAAAGTCCAGTAGGTATTCTAGTATAGTTTTCAACAACAACGTCTCCCGAAGAGTTTATTCAGAGCAAAATTGGATCTTGTATAACATTCAATAACAAATTTATAGGAAGTTTTGATTCTACCAATGGAGTAGAACTCTCAATCTCAGAGGACACATCCTTATTGGTTTCTCCTTCAGGAGAAGGAACCTCTGGTGAATTAGGAAGCAAAAGGGAATATTCTTTCGGTTCTTCTGAAGGCAACCCCTGCATCCTATATGAACGGAAAGTGTCGATGTTGGATGCACCCAAAAATAAATAAAAAATATCTATGGCCAACTAGAGAAACAAACAACACTCCACTAATAAAATCTAGATATCAAGCATGCAAACAAAC
This sequence comes from Picea abies, assembly GCA_900067695.1. Classification (NCBI taxonomy): domain Eukaryota; kingdom Viridiplantae; phylum Streptophyta; class Pinopsida; order Pinales; family Pinaceae; genus Picea; species Picea abies. The sequence continues at coordinate 10,196 of CBVK0101172947.1, read as the reverse complement.
CTTCTTATTTCAAAATCACTAATTGGTGATGAAATCCAACTTCACGAGATCAAGACAAGAAGGGGATGGGATAAAGAGGCTGGAAAAGTTACATTGACAACCTGCTTAATGGACTTACACCCTGGTGCAAGATCCCACACATAATCATGGGTATACCCTCCAAGGAGCCTGAGTGATTTTGGCCAATGTCGATTCTAGGTACCGTGAATACTTTTGCCTCCACATTCACCTCATGTAGAGACTCTAAAGAGATAGGCTACTAAGGTTACCAATTATGACAATGATTCCTAGGAAAGCAATTGACAGTTCGATCCACACGCAAGGGCAGGGTATCTAGGCCCAAAATGGCCTCGAGAAGGTCTGCACATGATTTTCTTCTCAAGTGACCCCCAATAATACACACAATATCTACACTAAGACCAACAAATTAGGGTGAATAACTCTACCGGCCCTAATGCGACCTCATGATTGACCCTTTTGTTAGAAGGGATTCCCAGGACAAAATGTAGAAAGTGGATTTAACTCTCCCTATCACAAGATACTATTGTGTGTTTTTATTCTTTGGAGAGTGTTCCTCACAACTTATTCCAAAGCGCTATCCCTAGCCAATGTTGGTGTATAAGAGTTCTAGAAAATAAAAGTTACTAGATAAATTTTAAAATTACGCTGAATTTTAATGGTTGTTTCTTAACTCAAAAAGGAAGAGGAGATGGAATTGATGAAGTTTTTTACCTTGACCCAACAATATGAAAAGAGATGAAATGCAATATTTTTGTTTGATGGACTCTAATTATATAAGGGAGAAGGTTTTCTTTTTCTAGAATACAACAAGTCACAAAACACAATTTCTCCAATCTTTGAATGATCTTGATGCCAAACAACCGAAGCTACCAATTTTTCCAATTTTCTCTTTTTAAACAAATATTTGAATGCAAACATTTCTTGTAAAGACTACCAATAGAAAAGGAAACTTCAATTCTTTTTCTTTTCAAATAAAAACAGAGATCTGAATCAAAAAGAAAAAGTTTTCCAAGAAGATGAATGCACTCACAACACAATTTCCCAAACTAAACTCATAATGCAACCAAAAATGAAAAAGTAAGAAAACTTATTTGTCTAATGTAATCAAAAATTGTTTTCCAATCTACAACAATCCAAAACTCAAAGAGATCAATAAAAAATTATCTAGCAAGCACTCAAGGATGAAGCCTCGTTATTATACCCTTGCAACAAGAAGTGAAAGATAAAACTTATGAAGCCTATGAAAAAAACTCTCAACACTTGAGAAACAATCAAATTCAGGCTAAAATATGCAAACCAAGCTACAAATAATCATTCACTAGGACCAAAAATTCACCCCAATAAATGATGACAACTCTGGGCAAAGAGGAAAAGTTGGCTATCACTCCAAAAACTTTCTACAGGAATCATCGCAGACTATAGGAGAGCACAGTGCGATGATCAAGGATCATCGCAGGAAACATAAAACAATAGTACGTTGTCGTCGCTCTGGTTTTCACAAGCATGGTGTGACGATGACTGAAAATAACAAAAAAATGAAAAGAGGACATAGTTTCTCAATGAACTTTCAGGACTAGGGAGTCAATATGGATCACCCAAAGACTTGGAGAATGAAATTAAGCAATAGTAGGCAAACTAAAAGAAAAAAGGAAGCAAAGACCAAAAGAAGACATTTCCTAGTGGAGTCACTAATTTTGTTATCGTACAAATCGGTAAGTGTGGAAACAAACTAATCTCCCTAACTTCAACAAGAAATTAGAACAAAATAGAGAAAAATACAAGCTTCTCCTTATATTTCATTATAATGTCAACTAGTTCAGAGAGGAATAAATGACATACCATTTAAACATCATTTGATCCTCGCTAGTATCATCCTTGCTCTATCTTTGGATTTGTGGGATGTTGAACATGTTTAGAAGCACAAACCAACAAATAGAGAGAACAACAATATATATATATTCCAATGAAACCTATGCATAAGATCAAGGAGTTATACAATAAAAATGGAGACACTTTTATAGGGAATAAATGTATTACTGCATTATATTGAATGAAAGTGGAGAATAAAACCCATCCCTTGATGTTACAAGGTCCCTTCCAATGGACCTTTGCTCCAACACACACACCTTTGATCCAATTCTTTTGATGAAGAGCATTCATAACCTGACTTGGAAAGCTAAATAAAAGCTATCACAAGTACAATCCTCAACATAATTCTCTATGCATAAGCCAACCTTAGCCTTTCCCATGAGATATCCCTCTTTATATAGGGTGAAAGAGGGACGGATGAGGAGATTTGGATGATCCCACTAAATCAGATAAGCAAGTAATATCCAAACTGATCAGAGGCCACCTCATCTTCTAGAAGATTCCTTTCTAGAACTTTCATGAATTTCACCTTTTTCTCTTGTTTGAGCATCGTCGCACCCTATGCACAAGCATCCTGCGGTGACGCCGCAGTCAAATTTGGTGTATCATGCGATGATCAAGCATCATCACACCCCAAGCATTTAGCAGGGTGTGATGATCTCCTTTGATATGGTTTTTAAGAAAATAAAGATGATTCATTTTCTCATGGAGAAAGTCCCATTTTAGTAGCTTCAGGGAATAGAGAAGTGAGTCATACACATATCGTCAGTTGCTCACAGGGGTGACCAAAATAATGTGTAACAAACCCTTATATATTGTCAACCCTTGGAGAGGTCTGAAGATGTTGGATAGATGTATGATCAAGATCTATGGTGAGTTAGTTGGGTGCATTTGATGTAGTCTACATGTAACCTCAGAAGGGTGGTTATGGGACTCGAAGTTGATTGAGGATTTTGGTCATGAAGGATAGTGTAATTGTAGGTAAGACTATCATAGATGGATAGTAAACATCATGCCTTTTCTAGTGATATGGTGTACATCACGTGGTTCCTCATGGTTAGGAAGATATGGCCTTGTAAAGTTGGAAGCCCCAAAGAATGATCAAGAAGCCCTAGTTGCTTAAAATTCAATGAATGAAAGGGTAAAGTAGTTGCAAAAATAAATATCTAGAAGCCCTAATTTAAAGAGAAGAAGTTACCTACCAAAAGTATAAATACCCCTCAAGGAGTCATTCACAAGTACACTCACACACACTAATTCTTGTTAATCTATCTTGTGAGGTTGTTATGGTCTAGTGATGTTGTAATGGTCTATATTTGATATTTTGGTGAATGCAACGATAAGTCTGAGACATCGAAGAAGATGCAGGAAAAGTGTGAATGTTTTGGATCTCCAGAAGGCAAGGGTTTTTGAAAAACCCTAATTACTAATATCCTCACGAATTGCATGATACTTGTCTAGTGAGGCCCTCTCTTGTTGCACTATACTTGTATAGTGAGGCCCTCACTTGTTTCCCTATGTCTGTCTAGCAAGGCACTTGAAAATTAGGGTAAATGTTAGTACTATGTCCCTAAAATATGAACCAAGTACATAGGTCAACATTCTATAGGTTCAAGTCAGCTACAAAAGTTCTGGTATGGTTATATGTTTGTTTTTATAGTTACTTTTGCATATGATGTGGTGAATGCTTGAGGAATTCTTGGTATTTTTGGTCTTGTACTTGGATATGGTATACAGTTGGATGAGTGAGGAGCCCTTATATGTATTGTACAACATTTATATGTTTCCCATAGCTTGCATATTTTAATTTCTTATACATGGTTTAGGGATGTTCATGTTGTATGGTGATGTCTACATGAGGGACATGCATTGATTCTTTGAGATGCTTCATTGATGACATGGTATAGATCTCCAAATGGTTTTTGGTATGGTATATGGTAGAATATTGATGTTTTATATGGTATATGGTTGAGATACATTTATTGGCATATGGTTTGTGGTACATGGTATGGTACATGTGTTGATGTACATGGTTGATGTGCATAGTTGGAACATGGTTGGTACAGATTGATGTGCATGTACATGGTTGGAACATGATTGGTACATATTGATGTGCATGTACATGGTTGGTACATAGTTGTTGCATGGTTGATGATACATGTTTGGTGCATGGTTGATGCACTTGTTATGGTACATGGTTGATGGTATAGGTTGATGCATGATTGATGGATGGTACATGTTGGTACTTGATTGTGTCTTACTTGATTGAGACACATATCTTGTGATGGTATGTGGTGATCTTGGTGCATGCTTGGTAGTTGGTAGAGGCATGTGTTGGTAATTTTGAGCATATGGTTTGAGATACACTCTTGGTGATCTTGGCATGAGGTGCATGCATATGGGAGTGGATTTAGTTTCATATATGAGACATTGATTGGTTGGACAACTTGTTGTGAAAGTGATTGACAGGTTGGTCAGTAACAGGTTGGATATAGTGATAGGTTACAAGTTGATGTGACAATGATAGTGGCAATGGAAGTGAGAGTGGAAATTATTGTGGTAGTGACAATTGGTCTACATTTATATTTCACGGTGATAGGACATGGCAAGGAAAGGGGGTTGTAGCCTCCTTCCGATTGGATCTAGAGAATCAAAGAGTTTGATCTTCCTTCAGGTTGGAGCCTGAGAAGTAGGTGGTTGTATCCACCTTCTGGTTGGAGTTGGAGAACCCAGGTGGTTGTATCCTTCTTCTAGTTAAATCTAGAGAATTCAGGGAGTTGTAGCTTCCTTCAGGATGGAGCCTGTAAATAGGGGGTTTTAGCCTCCTTCTAGTTGTAGCTGGAAAATTGGGAAGTTGGTGCTTCCTTTAAATGAATTATTGATATGTATAAGAAATAATTCCATGGGTTTCTCCCATTTGGGTTTCCATGTAAATACTAGTGTACTGTGTTCTTGATGTGATGTTGATGTAATGTTGCTTATGATTACATGCTTATGATGTATATATTGAATGAAATCATAGATGATACATTGATGATAAATTGTTGAACATTGTTGATAAAGTGAAAGAATATATATTGTGGTTAAAAGTGGTATAAAGTTCTCATACTGATTCACCCCCCCCCACCATATCAGTATTCCAATAATTGGTTTGAGAGCAGGTTCCTTCAAGGAAATAGTTTAACCACTAGAAGGTAGATCATGGAGTACAGTATGAATGGAGTACCAATGTTCAATGTTCAGAATGGTATGGACTATGAGTCATGGAGAAGAAGGAAGAAAAAATTTATACAAGCACATTGATATGATGTTTGGTATTCAGTTGTTACATGATACAATGCTACAAAAAAACCTAAGACTACAACCAAGAAGGAATTGAAGAAGAGAAACAAAATAGCAATGAATTTCATCATGGAAGGATTACCTGATTCAATAAAGGACAAAGTGGGAAAATTTTTATCAGCTAAAGAACTCTGGGATAAGCTACATAATATCTATTCTTCTCCCATCACAGAGTCAAAGATTTCTAAAGAAGATACAGGTACAGAACAAGAAGAAAGATGCTCATCATTTCAGACATATTCAAAAGAGGAAGAGTATGAAGAGGTGGAAGTCTATTACAAAGAAGAATTAATGAGTGTCATAGATGTTATAAAGAGGTAAAAGGAGAAAAAAAAGTCACTCCAGGAAGAACTAAAGAAGAAATAAGAATCTTAGAATGCAAACTCCAAATAATTCGAGCCAACAATCATGATGTTAAAGGGTCAGCTAGAAGAAGATAGAAGGATTGAAGAAACTCTCTAGGATAAAAATCACTATTTGGAAATAAAAATAGCAGCACAAAATAAAGAAGAAGAAAAGAGAGAGAGAAGATATTGATAGATCATCTTAAGGAAAAAACTGATGACTCAAATCATCTTGAATAAAAATTTGGTCAAGAAGAAAGAAGACTTGAAAAATAAATAATCTCCTTGAAGATCCAACTTGAAGAATCAAAGCGAATAGAAGAAGTCATGAAGATTCAAATGATGAAGAAAGAAGAAGAGGTTGGGAAGATTGAAGAATAAGTTGTCATGATAATAGTTAAAATATTCAAGCTCAACAAGAATGTTGAAGAGACAGAAGCATCCCCCCAATAAGTAGAGAATGTTGAAGAGAAGCCCTCCAAGTTACTAGAAAAGAAGAATGAAGAAAATAGTAAGAGTTATGAAGAAGTACTCAAAGGAAGGAATCATGGTCAACAAGAATCAAAGAAGAATAAGTATTATAGAGATACATATTCAACAAGACCTACCACATTCAGGCAAAAAATAATCTTCAACCATGATGAAGAGATATACAAAAGAGAAGATCATGATCAGCCAAGGAAGGAATTCAGAAGGACTACACAAAAAATAAGATCATTCACTCCCAGGTGTGTAAATTTGTTTTATGGTTGTTGTTTTTATTGTACTAAATTTGGACACAAGGTTTCATATTGCAAGGCTTATGAAAGAAAAAATACTTCTATCAGATACAAGAATGTATGGAAAAGAAAAAAAGCAAGAGCATGTGAATAAATAATAGGTCCCAGAGATCACAAGATTGGCAATAATATGAGATGAAGACAAATCTACAGAAAAAGGAAGATGTTAGATACATAAAGTTTTAGAGAAGAAATGAAATAAAATAAGGACATGTGAATAAATAACAGGTTCAAGAGATTATATTTTCAAGAATTGTTATGCAAGATCAATCTATAGGCAGAAAAGAAGAATTCATAGTTCAGGAAGATGATGAATTCACCAATGAAGAGGAAGATGACTCCGCATTAGAGAAAGTATTTTTCTGAGCCACCCAACTTGGAGACTCCTGGTGAATATGAATGTTAAACATAGGGATTCAGTGTAGCAACTACTACATAACAAAGAACCATACTTCAAGTATATTGAATTATTTGTAGAGATAGATTCAGAGCAGTCATATAACACAAGTACAAAATGACTCCACACATGTGTCAGTTGGAAATTACCCAAGTAGAAATTTATTATTGTACTCAGGCAGAGATATCTTCATTACATGTTGTTATATACATGCACAATTTGGTTTGCAGTGGACACATTGGATATGTGATAGTACAATTGCAGATGGGTCAACATTGTGGAAAGTTGAATAGCAGAGTTATGAATAGTTTGTGACATATAGAAAGATATGGATTAGTGAGATGCTTAGCAGGTACAAAGAGCATAGATCAGAGAATATTCATAGCAATGGATTTACAATTGGAATCAATGGAATCTATTGAAATTGGTTAGTCACAGAAAGGAAAGCAGTGAAAGGCACAACATAACAAGGAAAGATAAACCTCCAGTAGAATCTATATCATCATAAGGACATTGTTGAACAATATGGTCAAGTGAACATGACAAGTAAATGAAGAAATCAAATTTTGAATGCATTTTATATATGCTAGTGAAATTCAAGAGGAAGCACAAATGGAAAATAAACAACACTGGAAGAGAGGAAAGGAACATATATAGGTAGCTCTATAGAAAAGTCAAGGGAAGAAAAATCATTAGAGAAAGATATCTAAACATGAAGATTAGTAGCATGCAGACAGGGGAGATATATCGATAGGGGGAGTTATCTTTTCAAGGAATGAAAGAAAAAAGCAATGATAACGAAGATAAACAACAGATGCATGATGAAAAAGGGATCAGCCCAAAGGAGAGATACCCTTATTCGTTGATGTCAAAGGGGGAGAGTGAGAAACATTGATGAGGAGAAATTGTCATAGGGTTAGCATGGACATTGGAGCATCAATGTTTCCATCAATTCCAAAGGGGGAGATTTTTTGATAGTTGGTTTGGATAGGTGGCAAGACAAGGAAAGTAAAGGGGGTTGTAGCCTCCTTCTGGTTGGAGCTATAGAATCAGGAATTTGGAGATTCCTTCAGGTTGGATCCTAAGAACTAAGTGGTTGTAGACACCTTCTAGTTGGATTTGGAGAACCCAAGGGGTTGTATCCTCCTTATGGTTGGAGCTAGAGAATCCATGGAGTTGTAGCTTCCTTCAGGTTGGCACCTGTAATAGGGGGTTGTAGCCTCCTTCCAGTTGCAGATGGAGAAATCAAAAGTTGGTGCTTCCTATAAATGAATTCTTGATATATATAAGAAAGAATTTTGTGGTTTTTTCCCATATGGGTTTCCAAGTAAATATTGGTGTACTATGTTCTTAATGTGATGTTGATGTGATGTTTATTATGATTACATGCTTATGATATATATATTGAATGCAATCATAGATGATAAATTGATGATAAACTGTTGAAAATTGTTGATAAAGTGAAATAATATATATTGTTGTTAAAAGTGGTATAAAGTGTTGATCATATTGATTCACCCCCCCTCTTAGTATTCCAACAATTTTTGCATGGAAAATTCCAACCCTGGCGAGAAGTATTTTCATAATAATTTAGATACCATGGAGTACCCATGGAGATATTGAGAAGCAAGGATTAGATTTATAACAATATGTAGCATGAGGTTTATAATAAATAGTTATATATATCCCTCGAGTAGGTATAAATTTGTCAATTTATCATTGGATTGTGGTTAAGCAATAAGTTGTATTATTTTCAATATATAGAGAAATAGATAAATTTTAGTCAAACAATTGTATTTGAGATTGGTTGAAATTATCGGTGGCCTTGACAACCCACTAGTAATGGACATGGATGATACAAATTCAAATCTCTAAGACAAAATTTTGATAAAACAATTTTATCTCATATTGAGTGAAAGTCATGACCTTGTTTTAAAACCATGAATGGTATGCAAGGATGACATAGGTTCAAACTGGCCGATGAAGAAGGTTTAATGGAACAATTGATTCCAATATTGAGTTACAATCCCAATGATATTGAAAACCACAAATGAAAATTTGGGTTGACCCATGTTTAAATATTGGTGTATAGGTAGTCATAGAATAGCCACACCCATGAAAGTCTCAATCACCTTGATGACTAAAAAGCAACAAGCAAGGACGACCTATGTTCAAATTTTAGTGGAAAGGGTTTGTTGAAGTAATCAAATCCAATATTTGGTAAAAGACTCAATGATTGTGATGATCCACCAATGATGGATAGAGATGACCCAAGTTCAAATACCAATAGACATTATCTAGTAAAACCATTGCATTTGAGGCTGATTGAAATTTTAGTGATCTTGACAACTTGTGAATGAAAAGAATAGATATCCCAAGTTAAAATGTTGGCAAATAGGATCCAATAAAAAGATTTCATTGAACCCAAGTGAAACATTATATGACCTTGATGACCCACAAATGAAAACTGTGAATTTACGTGGAAACTTCTCACAGAGAATCTAGCTAGTAAAAAAATCAAATAAATCTTGCAAGAGAGAAAAGAGGAAGAGAGACAAGCTTGAAAGAAATAATGAAAATAATTGTATTCACTTATGAAATAATAGTAAAAATACACATGATATACTCTACATGAGAAAACTAATGCACCATAGCAGCTATCTAGAGAGATGTGAGAACTCACTAACAAAATCTGGAGTGAACTACCACCTAGTCCTAGCTAATTGGCCATGTGGTCACCAGTTAACTAGATAATCACAAGTGGAGTGAGGAGAGAATCTAGCATGAACAAGTGTGGTGCCTTCCTAGTGAGGATCCCAAGTTAAGTAACCTCCCATCGTGATGATAATGAGGTATGCATGCAACACCTGGTTATAATATTCCGATTTCCATGCAAGACTCCACTCCACTAGTCTAAATAAGGTGTAACTAACTCAAGACTGAAGAGGATGTGGCACCCTCATATAGGGGAGAATATCTCTGATGAGGGACTTCCTCAACATAGACTAGTCAACCTACAAAAAGAAATATCAGGTGAGTGTATAATATCTCCAACACCCCCTTTGAACCTAATAGGGTGTAAATGACGAATGGTTCCCGAAAAATAAGGCGATGTTAGGTATTTTACACATCAAAATTGCTCACTTCGATAATGTCACATTCTCATTGTCGCAAGTGTCGCAAGTGTCACATTCTCATCACGTAAGTGTCGCATTGCGAACGACAGTGTGATAACACTTGATAGAACCCCTAAAACATGTTAGACGAAGAATCCCCATCATTTGACAGTCAGAACAAAGTGTTTTTCTATGAGAATTGGTCATCTTGGAAAATTTTGGAATATCAACGCTCCCTTTCTTATATATACGGAGCGCTAGCGCTCTTTGTCTATCTAGAAAGGAGTGTTGTAGTGTTCTATTGCCCATTGTAAGGTGAGATCGGAAG
>CBVK0101172946.1:0-10122 GCA_900067695.1 Picea abies | reverse complement strand
CTGATCCAGATCGTCCGATCCTGCTTGCTGTTTACCCCGGGCGTATGTCGACCGAAACCTTGGATAAGTGGGTTTTAACCCACCCTTTGATTTCCTACCCCCGCTAGCAAGAAATATCGCTAACAGGATGACCAATCAATAAGATGTGAGCCCATTCAGAAGACTGGAACATGTCCCTGTGGACATTGATGGGGTCATAACATTTGTGGACTTTGAGGTGATTGAGATTGTCAATGAGAGTTGTCCTTACCTCACACTGTTAGGAATTTATTGGGCTTTCAATAATTTTATTGTTGTTGACTTGAAGAAAATAAGAATGACATTTGAAGGAGATGGCCTTAGGGTCATCGCACCTTTGGATCTTGATGAAGGTCTCAGATACACAAATCCCATCAGAGAGGAAGACCACACATATTAGATAGAAAACATATACAAATTGACAACCAGACATCAGGATTACATTAATCCTAAAGCAAATGGAAACCTAAGTTGGCGAAGTGACAATGCATGTTCATAAGATTCTGAAGAAGCACTACAGAACTGGAAGAACCAAATGTATGAAGTATCTACAAGGAGATGTGCTAGATTAACCAAAGAAATTCACTGGATCGACACAATAGTAAGTAACTTTCCCACATTTGATGGTCTAAATCATTTAGAAGATTTCTTGTTGGAATTTGAAGAAATTGTACCAATACAACAAATATTGTTGGCACTGGATGAGGCTTTGAAAGAAACTCCAACAAGATAGTGGGGGACACACAAAAACAACATTACAGACTAGATACAATGTTGCACTTCGATCACAGCGTGATTCTCAGAATAAGTAGAAGGCTACGAAGCTAACATAGGTCGAAGTTGTCTAAAGGACCATGTGTGAAGTTGTGAGGAATCCTAGAGCATCATTCCTCAAGAGCAGTGGGTGCACAAATTCATTAACATGCTGGACATAACCCCTATCAATTGGTATCTTCAAGAAGAACTGTGCCTCATCACTGTAGATTGGGAAGGTATGACTCATAACTTTTTAACTACCTTTTTATTTGAAAGCCAATATCCTAGAGTGGATCAAGTGTTATAGATTATAAGACATAAATTATTTGAGGAGGCACCTAGCCTCCCTTTGGAGCAAGAAGAGAATGAATGGACTGCGCCTCTTCAGAAATTGTAGGGTGGTTACAATATCAATGCCGATGGAGACGATGATCCTAGGAAGGTGAACATCACTGAAACAAAAGGATAGAGAGACATAGAAGGACCAGGAGTTGAGCTACATTTCATTGGATAACTAATTAAAATCAAGAAAGTCAATATTGGAATAGAGAAAACACTGGAGCTTGCAAATGTTGGAGATTATTGGGATGTTGCCACTATTGCCAAGATCACAGAGTTACTGCATGAATATCGGGACTTGTTTCCAACCAAGTTCATTGATATGAAGGGAATTAAAGGGCCCATGGGAGAGATGAAGATCCCCTTGAAGCCATATGCAAGGCCAGTTAAATAGAGACCCTACAGATTGAATCCTAAATATAAGGAGAAAGTGAAGATTGAATTAGACAAAATGTTGGAAGCAGGAATCATAGAACTTGTTGAAGAGTCAGAGTGGATTATCCCTATGGTGGTACAAGATAAGAAGACTGGAGAAATTAGGATCTGTGTAGATCTCAAGAAGTTGAATGATGCATGTTTGCATGAACCATTCCCTACACCATTTACTGACGAAGTGTTAGATAACGTGGGAGGACAGGAGGTCTACTCCTTCACCGATGGATTTTCAGGATACCATCAAATTAGGATTTCCAAGTAAGATCATCACAAGACCACATTTTCCACAGAATGGGGATCCTACTATTATACAGTGATGCCATTTGGATTTAACAATGCACCAGCCATCTTTTCTAGGGTGGAGGTCGAAGCATTCAAGGAGTGTTTACATAAATTTCTGGAAGCATATTTTGATGATTGGATTGTTTTTAGTTTCTTGCAAAATCATATTGAATGCTTAAGACTAATGTTGGATAAGTGAAGGCAATGTCAGATTTCCGGACTGAACCTAAAGAAGTTCATCTTCCTTTCACCCTTTGGAGTGCTGCTAGGCCATATTGTGTGTAAGCAGGGATTATTGGTAGATCCATCTAAGATTGCCATTATAGTTGATTTTCCCCCTTCTACTTTAGTCAAACAGATGTACACTGTGCTGGGACATACTAGATACTACAAGAAGTTAATTAAAAGCTATGCACTAATCACAACACCCATGGAGAATATTTTGAAGAAATATTGTCAGTTTCATTGGACAAAAGAATGCCAGCAGAGCTTCGACACACTGAAACAAAAAATGGTTACTGTGCCTATTTTCATTTTCCCAGATTGGAGAAAGGAATTTCATGTGGATGTTGATGCATCTTCTATTGCATTAGGAGCAGTGTTAGCACAACCAAGAGCAGGAGACATTGACCATCTATTATCCTTTTCTAGGAGGAAGCTATCAACAACTGAGATTAATTACACCACCACTGAGAGAGAAGGGTTAGCCATGGTGTATGCGTTGCAAAAGTTGCGCCACTACTTATTGGGAGGACACTCTAAAATGTTTACTGATCACTCCACACTAAAATACCTAGTCAACAAGACAATGTTGGTTGGAAGAATATGCATATGGATTCTGCTATTTTAGGAATATGATTTCAAGATCATGGTTAAGCCATGGAGAATGAACAAAGGCCCTCACCACTTTTTGAGGTTAGAACATGGCGAGTAACCTACTAGTTTGGAGGATATACCGTTGGATGCACAGTTGTTTGCCATCAAAAATATTGATGATCACTTCATCGAGATAGTCCAGTTCATGTTGATAGGAATGACACCTAGTGAATATACAATCACCCAGAAGAAACATATGGTAGTGCACGCCACAGACATTTCACTTATAGCTAGACAGCTATATAAGATGGGACCTGATGAGATCTTGAGGAGATGTGTTATGGAAGCAGAAATACCACTGATTTTAGCAGATTCTCATGAAGGCATCATAGGAGGACACTATGAAGGAAAGGAAACAACACAGATGGTTCTTAGAGCTGGCCTCTGGTGGCCTACTTTACACAAAGATGCTAAAGACTACTACAGAGCATGTGATGTATGCCAAAGAGTTGGGAAACCATCCAGAAGAGATGACATGCCATTAGCAACCCAACTAACCTTACAAGAATTTGAGAAACGGGCCATTGATTTCATGGGACCTATAAACCCATCAGGAAAGTGCACAAGAGAAAGGTACATAATCACTGCGACATAGTACTTGACCAAATGGGCCAAAGCAAGAGCAGTTAAAGGTTGTAATGCAACTAAAACTGTGCGCTTCATATTTGATGACATCATAACCAGGTTTGGATGCCTGAAGATCCTTATGAGTGATCAAGGTACACATTTTATTAATAAAACCATTGAAGCCTTGACTGAGAAATTTGCAGTTCATCATCAGAAGAGCACACCCTACCATCCACAAGCGAATGGGATAGTTGAAGCATTCAATAGGATCTTGGAAACAACATTGACACATATTTGCAATGTGAACAAGGATGAATGGGATTTAAGAGTACCAATAGTACTATGGGCCTATAGAACCACTTGCAAGAAGATAACAATGAAAACCCCCTTTAAGTTGGTTTATGGTCTAGAAGTAGTTGTCCCGATGGAATATTTTCTCCCAAGCTTAAGAATCACAGCCTTTACAGATATGGATGACACTGGCATTGTTCAAGAGAGTCTCACGCAGTTGGTCAAACTAGAGGAAGACTGATTCATTGTAGGATTCCATCAACAGGTGCAGAATGAAAGAGAAAAGGCCTACCATGACAGGCATATCAAGAAGAAAGCATTTAAGCAAGGAGATCTGGTACAAGTATACGAAATCAAATTCATGAAGCATCTAGGGAAGTTCAGAACCCATTGGCTGGGACCATATGAGGTTGTCTATGTTATGGAAGGAGGAGCTGCGTAGTTGAATAATTTGAATGGAGAATGGAAGGCATGATTGGTGAATGGAAGCCAATTGAAATTTCACTATGACAACCAGATTCCTCACAGCTCTCAATAAAAATAGAAGGAGAAAGGGTTTAGGTAATAGGTGTAGTTGAAACTGGGTACCAAACATAGAAAAGACAGTCTACACACAGTGGAGGAGGAGAGAGAAGAAAGCACAGGCTACTCCGCACAGCCTAAAGTCGAAGAAAAATAGAAGGATCAGATATGAAGTACCTTGGGATGAGTCACAGGTGAGTGTTGGGGGCCTGTTGGCCCTTGGCTCTGGAAGAAAGAAAATATTAAGGCAAAAAAGATGAATTGTGAACTGTGCGGAAGACCAGTGACTGATACTGGGTCAAAGTGAGAAGAAGAGAAGAAAAGATAGAGAAAATTAAGAAAAAGATATTCGTTGGACAAGGAGATCGAGGATGACATATCAATAAGGAAGACGAATCGTGGACAATTCAGCAAGAAGAAAAAGGCACCGATAGATGCTTCAAGAGCACCGCGAGAGAAGACGGAAAGACAAGATGGTGAAGCCCTAAAAAAGTGGGTCAAGTTGACCTAGTGTTTTAGACACCTAGGGTTTTTGTATCTATAGTTTTGGCACTTAGGTTTTAGCTTAAGGAAATCGATGAGCTATTGTAATGTATAAATAAATGTCAAGAGGACCTGATATGGGTTTGATGATGTGATGATGAGTGATTTTTATTATTACTGAGAGGGAAGTATTGTGCTGAGAGAGAATTATGTATTGTAAGATATTCAATTGGGTGCAAAGATCAACCCTACATATAGGTGCACAGGGAAGGGAGAAAGAGAAAAGAGAGAAAGAGAGAATATCTACTAGATAAGAGTGCAGATAGGACTGTATGCTTTCACTTAATATATTATAAAGAACAGTTATGTGAACGTAGCCCTAGGGAGAGGGTGAACCACGTAGATCTGGCTATTGTGTGTGATTGATGTTGTGTTCTTTATCCCTTTGATATAGGGTTGTTACATTATTATGTTAGATCTGACAGATAAATGTGCGAAGTAGGTCTAAGCTTGTAACTGATATGTAGATGTTGTGTTGTTGTTGTATTGGATCCACTTTACGTTTCCTCTGATTGTAGACATCTCTTTCCTGCAACCCCCTATAGATACTTCAGGTGAGACTGCATCTACTTCGCAGGTTTTGCTGAAAGGGCCAATGGTTAGGGCTTGTTGGTGCATCATTAAAGCTGAACCTTGGGTCTTCTCTTGTGCCAACAGGTGGACAATTCACTAGACTGTGCATAGAGATGAGGCTGGCATATACTATAAGTGACCCCCAAAACCCAAATAATTACCCAGTATATGTAGCTAATCAGGACTTAGGAAATTGTATATTATCCATTGATGATGATTTTGAAGAATGTACAGAAGAAGAATATACAAAAATAGAAAAAATAAAGAAAAGTGTAAATAGTAGAGAAGGAGTATGGAAAATGTTTTTTGATGGAACTTCGTCCTGCGAAGGGGTAGGGGATGGAGTGTTATTTGTAGCTCCAGGAGATGAGTACATTATCCCATTTTCATATATATTACAATGGGATATTGATTATACAAATAATGTCTGTGAGTATGAAGCTCTAGTCTTAGGATTAGAGGCTGCCAAAAAGTTAAAAATTGAACATCTAATAGTTTATGATGATGCAGAGCTTATCGTGAAACAAATAAAGCATCAGTATCAAGATAAACATCCAAGTATAAGGTCATACAGAAATTGCGCCTGGGATTTGATAGAGAATTTCTTCTTGTCCTTTAACATTCACTATATTTCCAGAATGGAAAATCAGCAGACAAACTCTTTATCCAAAGCTACGGTGAATTTTGTACCATCTATTGTCCTAAAACTTAAGTATCATATCGAAATGAGACACAGACCTTCGATCCCAAATAATGTTCAGCACTGGAAAGTCTTCGAAGATGACGAACAAATTAATTTTTTTTTGGAAATGATTGATGAATTTTCTGAAACTCACATAGATCACGAAAACCAAAATGATCCCACTTGGATTATGCAAGAAGGTGAAGACCCTGAAAATTTCCAGGATAAGATCGCAAATCACCGTATGAAGGTGCTTAAAAACAATCAGATCCCCAAAGATCGGATCCCCTTAAAGATATTATTTGACCAGGATGACATACCATTAAAATATACCTTACGACCTCAGCCCGAAGAGGTTGAAGACTGTAATATAGGAACTAAAGAGGATCCTAAATTGGTCAAGATATCTAAATACCTTCCATCCCAAATGAAAAATAAGTATGACGAGTTGATTAAACAGTATAAATATGACTTTGCATGGTCCTATGACGATCTAAAAACTTATGATACCTCTACAATTTAACATAAGATTCCTTTGAAACATGGTATCAAACCTTTCAGGTAGAAACTGAGACAGATAAATCTTATCCTCCTACTAGTGATAGAGAAGGAAGCCAAGAAGCTTCTTGACACAAAGATTATCGTTCCACTCAGGTATTTCGAATGGGTAGAAAATTTGGTACCCGTCTGGAAGAAAAGTGGAGAGATAAGGCTTTGTGTAGATTTCAGAAATTTAATCCGGTCATACCTCAAAGACAACTAACCACTGCCAAAAATGGATCATTTCCTAGAAAAGGTAGTCGGAGCTAACATAACTTCCATGATTGATGGTTTTTTGGGATACAGTCAAATCATTGTCCATGAAGATGATAGAGAGAAAACTGCGTTTACCACTACGTGGGGAAATTTCATGTACAATAAAATGCCATTTGGTTTGATGAATGCAGGGGATACTTTCCAAAGAGAAATGGACATTATGTTCATTGGCAAAAGAGATAAGTTCGTCATTATTTATCTTGATGATTTGACAGTTTTCTCTAACTCTGATGTAGAACACTTACTGCACCTCAAGCAAACATTCGAAAAATGAAGAAAATTTTGCTTGTTTCTTAACCCCAAGAAATCACATTTTTCTATGCAAGAAGGTAAGCTCTTGGGTCATATAGTGTCAAAGGAAGGAATTAAGGCTGACCCTAAGAATGTTGAGACTATAGACACTATCAATATTCCTAGGAACAAGAAAGAAATTCAATTCTTTTTAGGAAAGATAAACTTTTTGAGAAGATTCATTTCCAATTTTTCTGAAATAATAAAGTTGATTACAAATATGTTGAAGAAGGATAGTGAAGCGAAATGGACCACCGAAGCTAAAGCATCATTCTAACAAGTCAAGAAAGATATAGGCGAAGCACCAGTGTTATTCAGTCCAGACTATACTAAAGAATTCTTGATCTCTCCTTCGCTTATGAACACACTATCATAGTGATGCTATTGCAGAAGAATGAAGAAGGTTTCCAGCAATCGATAGCCTTTTTCAGTAAGAGTCTGAGAGATGCAGAATTAAGGTATGATATACTTGAAAAAAAAGCATACGCAATGGTAAAATCCCTCAAAGATTTTAGAACATATGTGCTTCATTCCAAAATAGTCGCTTATGTACCAACTGGTGCAGTCAAGGACATATTGTTCTAGTCAGACAGTGATGGAAAAAGAGGCTAATGGTTAGCCAAAATTCAGGAGTTTGATATAGAGATAAAACCTACAAAATTATTCAAAGGTAAAGGCCTGGCAAAACTATTAGCTGAATCAAATTTAAGGGAACTTTGTATAAATCACCTGGAATCACACGTATATCTCTCAGATATAGAGGAGCTTGATGATCAAATGCCTACGATTCAGATTCAAGATAAGTTTCCATCCTCTGCTTGGTATGGAAATATTGTTTCCTACCTCTTTACCCTTTAGTGCCCGAATGATATGACTCCGTTGAAAGCGAGAACTTTTAAACTACACACAGTAAAATATTGTATTATTGACAACTAGCTGTACTGGAAGGATCCTCTGGGTTTCTTGTTAAGTTGCTTAATAGAATCTAAAACAAAGGGCGTCATAAACGAATTCCATGAAGGGGTGTGTGGAGGACATCACGCCTAGAGGGAAACAACCTACAAGATTTTAAGAGCTAGATATTATTGACCAAATTTATTTATTGACGTGAATGCCAAGGTTAGAGCCTGCAACTCTTTTCAACAATTCTCTGGTAAGAAAAAACTTCTTGCACTACCTTTAATCCCAATCAAAGGAGAATCTCCCTTTCAACAGTGGGGTCTATATTTCATCGGAGAAATCCATCCACAGTCAAGTGCACAACATAAATGGATTTTTAATGCCACAGATTACTTCACGAAATGGGTAAAATCCATTCTGACTCAAAATGCTATGGACTCAGTGGTAATAAATTTCATGGAGGAGAAAATCCTATAGATATTTGGTTGTCCACAAAAAATAGTCACTAACAATGCCCAACCTTTTAAGTCTATGGCAATGATGAGTTTTTTCCAAAAATATAACATTGTGTTAGGACATTCCACAACCAATTATCCTCAAGGCAATGGGTTGGTCGATTCATCCAACAAGAGCCTAATCACTATAATAAAAAAGGTGTTGACAAAAAATAAGAAGGCTTGGCATGTTCATTTTAAATACACCTTATGGACGAATCAGATCAGCACCAAAAAATCAATAGGTACGTCTCCTTTTCAAATGGTTTACGGTACTGACATCGTCCTCCCTATCAATCTCTCTCTTCCTGTGATAAAGCTCTGGAAAGATGAAAATGAAGAGCCAAATGACATTAAGAGAAGGATAAATCAAATAATCAAAGTCCAACAAAGTAGGGTCGAAGTAAATGATAAACTTCAGAAATGCCAAGATAATATGAAGGCCATTTTTGATAAAAAGGCTAAAGATAGGGAATTTCTTCCTGCAGATCTAGTTTTAAAGTGAGATGCTAGAAGAGAAGATGCAGTGAAACATGAAAAATTTGACCACCTTTGGTTTGGACCATTCAGGATTGTAGTTGCTGAAGGAAAACATTCCTTCTTACTAGAAAACCTCGATGGAAAGATTCTTGACGCTCTTATCAACATGCGTTTGTTGACGGGTGAAACAGTCCATCCATCAACTGGAAGAGTGGAACCAGTCTGGGGTTGTCTAAATAACCCAAGCCGTTTGGTATGGACCACTCTGACGAGTTTAACGGCTCCGTTGGCCGCTCTGAGGTCTCGTAAGGAAACCAAAGAGAAAGTGATTTGAGCTAAATAATCTAAACTAAGGAAACTAGAAACTAATAAAAACAAACTTAACTTAACTATGCTAATCTAACTATGAACTACTAACTATTATATATTTACAAGATACTAACTATGATTATAATAACTCAAATCAACTACTTAATTACCAGCTATGATCATTCTTTATTCACAAATATACAATATGAACAAGTTACAGATTTGATTAAAACCTGCAAAACTCATGTGTTCGTTGCCCTAAGACAGCCAAGGATCTATTTTTTTGTCTTTTATGTTTATGAAACAGAAAGAAAGCTAACTAAAATTAAATAATCTAATCTAAATCTAACTAAACTACTAATTAATCAAAGCAATAAACATCTAACTAATTAACCTGGAAACGCTCCAAGTTTGCCCTGTGTAAGATGGCTTCGTAAGCTGGTTGGAGGAAGAAATTCACACCATTTAGCCCTTAAGATTCTTGCAAAGGATCAGCTATGATGCTTCCTGAAGTAAATTACAGGACAAACAAGCCATAAAAGAAATCATAACAGTCTTTGGATTATAAACTTGTGCAAAAGGGAAACCTATTATGCAGCAAATCTATATATGATAATTCAATTCATAAAGAAGACAAAGCTATCATTCATAAACTGAACCCTTTAACTATTATGTCTTTTATCAAATTGGAAGCAACAAGGAATGTATAATAATAAGAAATTATATCACTTGAATTTGATTTAGATAGCAAAGTAATACTAAACCAGACACAAAATGATATACAAAACTTGGAACAAAGTGTCGATATATTGAAAAGCAAAAGCTATAACAACGCATCAATTCTGCTCCAATTTGAATCAAGCTCACATATACTTGTTCTCCCCAACTGAGGATTGTTTGATTATTACAAAATCATGAGTTTAAATAAGTTTTTCACAAGGTAAAACA
>CBVK0101172934.1:0-19077 GCA_900067695.1 Picea abies | reverse complement strand
ATTGTGACTTTCATATATGTTTGTCACATTGTGATACCCATATATGTTTGTGACATTGTGACTTTACTATGTTTGGTCAATTGCAACATTACTATGTTCGACATATTGCGATATTTACAAATGTTTGTCACATTGTGATGTCAGGATATGTTTGTCACATTTCAACATGAGGAAATGTTCATCATATTGCGATGATACGGTGATGTGTGACGTATTGCGACTTTACTATGCACATTACGATGAAATTCCTATGTTCTTCACATTGTGACATTATTATGTTTGGTAGATTGCAACATTACTGTGTTTGTCACATTTCGACGTTGCTATGTTCGTCACATTGCAACGTTATATGTTCGTCTCTTATTGTGACGTTACTATGTTTGGTAGGTTGCAACATTACTATGTTTGATACATTACAACGGTAGGAAATGTTTGTCACGTTGCGATGTCATGATATATTTGTCACATTACAACATGGGGAAATTTTTGTCACATTGCGATGATAAGGTGATGTGTGATGCATTGATACATCTCTTTATCTTTGTCACATTGTGATGTTAGGATCCAATTTCTAACAACATACCTATGTTCGTCACATTGTGATAGTAATTTATATTCATTAGATTGAGACATTAATATGTTCAATAGATTGCGACATATTGTGACGTTACAATCCACATTATGACAACATGCTTATATTCGTCACATTGCGATGTCGATTTTTGTTCATCATATTTCTACGTTACTATGTTCAACAGATTGCAACATAATTATGTGCATCGATGTGTGATGTTACTATGTTCGACACAATGCAACATTACTATGTTCATCACATTGTGACGCCCATTTTTCTCCAGCATATTGCAATGTTCGCAGCATGTTCATCGCATGAAAAGGTTTTTTTATGTTTGACACGTTATGAAAAATAAGTTTTGGAAAAGATTAAAAAATATATATCTAACTAAGTGAGAATTCATTGCAACCTATGTGATTGAACTCTATGAATTTCCTTATTCAGAATGCCTCACCTGTAAAATGGAAGGTTAGATTTTTGAAAGGCTTCTACAACAATCCTCATTTTTTCACAGTGCATGTTGAATATGCAATTTCCTTCTTCATAGCTACTCCCAAAAGTTGTTCGTGCAATTATATCTCCATTCATTATATCAAATTGTTCAGAAATCCGCATCTATTGGAATTCACAATTCACATCTAGCCTTAATTACAATTCGCAACAATTCATTATAAAATTTATGTATTAATGCATAATTCATTACAATTTGCAACAATTCATTACAAAAATTCTAAAAATATTACATTACAATTCGCAACAATTTCTGGTACAAAGAATTGTTTTTTGTAATTAATTTTTTTCTATATTGAAACTCACATCTATTTGAATTCGCAATTCGCATCTAGCCTTAACATTTAAAGAATGAGCTCCAAGATCTATCATTTCAACCTTTTGCACTCACTTATCTGTCTTGCCAGTGTGAAAATAAATAAATATGGAAGCCTGATAGATTCAAAAATTAGAATTTCAACGTTATGGTTGACATAATCTACGTTTATGTAAGGATGTAACCCTAACCCTCAACCTAGATCTAAGATAATGAAAAGAGATTGAGAATGAAAAAAAAAAAAAATGTTCCTCATAGCAAAGCAACCAAATGCAAGGAATAACACGAAGTCGGAAGGGATATGTGTGCATTTAAAAATGTACAGGCTCTCCATTGAACCATAACACGGAGTGAGATTTGAAACGTAGGCCAAACCTGGCATGAAACTGAAAAGAAATGTGCGCAGTTAAAAATGCACAGGCTCTCCATTGATCCATAACACATGCTCTCCATTTATCCATAACGCGGGGTGGAATTTGAAACACATGCCAAAAGAAGACTGCCATTTGAAACGCAGGCCAAACATGGCATCAACTATGTTATGGTTTACATTCCACTAACCACACTTGTTAAGTTATTTTAAAATGTAAAAAGTTAATTAAGATGTAAATGTTAAGAGTTGAGTAATATCGGTTTTATTTGTATAAGTATACCTTGTGGAAATTAAAAACTTGGTTTAGTAATTTCTTAATATTAAAAAGTAAATGTGAAAGAGTAAAGAGGTTGAACACATGCATTTATAAATGTGAGGAAGTTATCAACATTAAATCTCGTTCTCGGCCATAATATTGAAGTTTATAATTAAAAGATTCATTAAACCATTGGTTCTGATAGGGGGATGAATATCGGCGTAATTATGGCAGTCATATTTGATGGGAGACGAAATTAGAGGATTAGTTGAGTGCATTGTAGAGTTTAGATTTAGATTTTGTTTGTTAGTTTAGATTTTTATTGTTAACTATCTTTTCCATTTTTTGAACTTGAAGCATGGCCATGCACCACTGTTTTTGCTTGCTCCTTTTTGTCTTCTTTTTTGGGTTTATTTCATTTCTTTCCCATTTTTGTTTTGGATGTGGTTTGCAAGGGTTTTCCTTGCTCCTTTTTGTCTTCATTTTTCGTTTTCTTTCATTTTTTTTCCATTTTTGTTTTGGCTCTAGTTTGTGAGGATTTAGAAAGAGAAACAGAAGAGAAGTTATGGGATTCAATGACTTAAATACCATTCAATCAGTGCGGATCATAGAAGGAAGAGGAGGTATTTACTATTTTATTCTTTTGATATGTAAAGTTGTTGATGCCATTGTAATCATATGTAGACATCTGCATTTTTTTTATATATTAATATTTTATATTTCCTTATAAAGCACAGATGTTGAGGTATTGGATACATCAATTTGTGTAGAAAACATAGATGCAAAGGAGTTTATGTATTGCAGGTAAGTTGTAAATTTATGCATTTGTGAACCTGATATCTTTTGTACATGTTTTGTCTGAGCATTTCCCACTTTCACTGGAAGCTAAAAGTATCGTGGTATATTTGATGGCTGAACAAAACAAGGATAGAGGAGAGAACTATGATGGTAGAGTTGAACTACCGAATCCATGGATTCAAGAATAGACTAGGTCTTCCTAGAAAGAAGATTCTTCTTCTATTACCTATTTCTTTGTCTTCAACACTTTAAAATTCCACACAATAAAAAACAGTAAACCCCTTGAGCACAACGATAATCTATAGCCTCTTGTCCATTACCTATCTATCCAGTATACTGGAGATGAACTAGTAGGCCAGATGCCATTTTACCTACAATATCAAGGCACAATATGAAATTCCTTTAGAGAATTTATGGGAGGAATGTTACAGATGCCTTGTCATTACAAAATTTCCTAGTGAAAGGTTTTTCTACCTTCCTAATTGCTACAGAAAATAAATGGGTACTACAAAGAACATCTATGTAGAAATAAAATTGGTGTTATTCGATTGTTCAGCCTCGATCACCGATTTATAGCTAGTTAGACCAACTATAGTCGATATTTAGTAGTTGTTGTCTTTAGCGAATAGCTGGAGTACCACCTGACATACTTGGTTGGATAACTCATCTCTGATCCTTAGATCAGTTGAGTAAAGGATTCATAGTTTTCATTACGGTGTTTCAAGATA
The DNA here is from genome assembly GCA_900067695.1 of Picea abies. NCBI lineage: Eukaryota > Viridiplantae > Streptophyta > Pinopsida > Pinales > Pinaceae > Picea > Picea abies. The sequence goes on along the minus strand of CBVK0101172934.1, from coordinate 15,522 downwards.
GAAACTCAAATCCACGATAGAGTTATGTTCATAAACTTAATATGGTTGTCAGCCTTTTAGATCTCCTCTTACGACTAGGTTGATATGGTTTTCATCCTTTTATATCTCCTCTTACGGCCAGGTTGATATGGTTTTCATCCTTTTAGATATCCTCTTATGGCCAGGTTGAAATTAATCTGGTAATCCTTTCAGTGTTTCAAGATACTAACTCGTGAGCAAATAGTAATTATATTCGTGCATAATAAATAAATAGATATTCCTGCACAAATAAATAGATATTCCTCCATAATAAATAAATAGAGTTTTGTTTTTAAATTTAATCCATTGATATGGTTGTCATCTTTTAGATCTCTTAATGTCAGTTAATTAATCACTATGGACCCAACTCATTAGGGTGATTCAAGATACTAGCTCATGACCAAATGGTAATCTATTTGTGAACAATGAATAGAGGGTTGGAAATGGACGGTAAAACTAATCGGCACCAGTAGTTGGTTTTTAATAGACACTAAGAAATTTACTAGATAGTAATGAATATGATTTCTTAGTACACAATAAATAAATTGTTGGAATAATTTTTACAATAGATTGGTTTGGATTGTTGTAATTTGCAAGTGCGGAAACACAAATTATCATAAGAAAATTAATACATGCAGACAAAGAACACAACAAACAACAATTTACGTGGTTCACCCAAATGTTGGGCTACGTCCACCAAGCACAGGTATTGATTATCTTATTATTCAGCTAATGTAGATTACAGACAGATCTCACTCCTCTCAGACACACTCACAACCTCTACGGGCATACAAATTTATAGCAATATATTAGAAACTAATCATTAAATGTAATCTCATCCATAGTTTAACTTAGGTGCATTGGTTACAACCAATCCTGGTTTGATCTCACCCGTATTCTAACTTGGTTTCATTTGTTACAACCAATCCTGGTTTATAGGATCTAGAATCCTATTCACGGATGAGTTTTTGTCACCGTTTCCAACAATCTTCACCTTGACAACAATTAACCTGATACCTTGCTCCTGCTTTTGTTCATCACCTTTTCTGCAAGCCAAGAGAAGCCAAGCACCATTGTAGCTTCTCTAACAGTACTGGTTTTCTGAACATGTCTGCACAGTTCTCTTTTGTATGCACTTTTTCAAGAGAGACTCCACCTTCATCGATGACCTGTCTTACAAAATGGTACTTGATAGGTATATGTTTTGTTTTACTGTGATAGTTTGGATTCTTAGCCAAGTGAATAGCACTCTAACTATCACAAAGTAACTTTACTTTGTCCTGTATCCTTCCAAACTCACCAAACAAACCTTTCAACCAAACTGCCTCTTTGCAAGCATGTGAAGCAGCTACATATTCTGCTTCTATAGTGGATAAAGAAACAATGTTCTATAGCTTTGACATCCAACTAATAGCTCCACCTGCAAGAGTAAATACATACCCTGAAGTCGACCTTCTCTTGTCCAGATCACCTGGAAAATCAGAATCAACATATCCACAGACTAACTCACGACCACTGTTATAGGTGATACAGTAATCACTTGTGCCCCTCAGATACTGAAGCACCCATTTCACTGCTGCCCAATGCTCTTTACCTGGATTTGCCATAAACCTGCTGACAACCCCAACTGCATGTGAAATGTCTGACCTTGTACTAACCATCGCATACATTAGACTTCCTACTGCATTAGCATATGGTATTCGAGACATATATTCATTTTCTTCTTTTGTACTAGGACATAAACTTGAAGAAAGCTTAAAATGGGAAGCCAAAGGGACTGAAACTAGTTTCACATCATTCATACCAAACCTCAAAAGTATCTTCTCAACATACTTTTGTTGTGACAACCAAAGCTTACCATTCCTTCTGTCTCTAAATATCTCCATGCCCAAAATCTGCCTTGCTGCTCCTAGATCTTTCATATCAAACGTCCTAGCCATATGAGCCTTTAACCTGTTGATCTCAGTTATTCTTTTGCTTGCTAAAAGAATATCATCAACATACAATACTAAGATAATGAATATTCCATTACTCAATTTCTTAAAGTAGACACGATGATCATACTCACTCCTTGTATAATTTTGGCTCACCATGAAAGAGTCAAATTTCTTGTACCATTGTCTGGGCGACTGCCTCAGACCATACAATGATTTCTTGAGCCTGCAAACAAATTTATTGTTGCGATTCTGAACGAACCCTTTCAGTTGTTCCATGTAAATTTCCTCATCCAAATCTCCATGTAAGAAAGCAATTTTAACATCTAGTTGCTCCAACTCCAAATCAAGTAATGCAACTAATGCTAACACAATTCGAATTGAAACAGTCTTTACAACTGGTGAAAAAATCTCATGAAAGTCAATACCTTCTTTCTGAGAATACCCTTTCGCAACCATCCTTGCTTTGTACCTGTCCACCTTATCATCAACACCTTTATTCAGCTTGTAGACCCACTTGCAACCTATAGTTTTCCTGTCTCTTGGAATCTCTACCAGGTCCCATGTAGCATTCCTCTCTAATGCTTTCATTTCATCCTTCATCGCTTCTTTCCATTTATCACTGTTTGAACCCTTCATAGCTTCCTGATAGCACGAAGGTTCATCATCATTAGTACTTAAAGAAATTGAAGAAACAAAATCATCATACCTTCTTGGAGGAACTCTGACCCATGTATACCTCCTTAGGGTAGTTTGTGGTTCATCCACAATCTGTTGAATGTCATCATCATCCACGTTTTCTTCTGCGGGAACTTATTCATGAACATCTTCAAGAACTTGTTCATGTTCATTTTCATCTGTAGTTGAACTAGTTTCAAACTGAATCCTTTGATACGTAGGTATTTCTTGTTGTTTCATTTGAACATCTTCATTTGATTTGATGAGAGATGATTCATCAAATATCACATCTCTGTTAATGGTGATCTTGTGGGCAGTAGAATCCCACAACCTGTACCCCTTAATACCATCACCATATCCAACAAAGATAAGTCTTTTTTATTTTGGATCTAATTTAGAACGCTGATGTTTCAGAATTAGAGCATAGGCATCACAACCAAAAACTTTAAGATTAGAATAATTACAAGGGTGACCTGTCCATACCTCCTCGGGAATTTTGCATTCTATTGTTGTTGATGGTGATCGATTCACCAGATAACAAGTTGTAGCCACTGCTTCTGCCCATAGTTCCTGCTGCAAATTAGCGTTACTAAGCATACTCCTTTCTCTTTCTAGAAGAGTCTTGTTCATGCGTTCAGCAACTCCATTTTGCTGAGGAGTATAGGCAGTGGTTTTATGCCTATCGATCCCAAATTCCTTGCAATAATTCTCAAACTCCATTGACGTAAATTCACCACCATTATCTGTTCTTAAACATTTAATATATCTACCAGTGCTCTTTTCCACTAAAGTTCTAAACTGTTTGAAAACTGTAAATACATCAGCCTTACGCTTTAACATATAGATCCACACTTTCCTAGAGAAATCATCTATAAAAGTTACAAAATATGATGATCCTCCATATGAAATAGTAGGGGATGGTCCCCAAACATCAGAATGGATATAGTCTAGGATTCCTTCACTGGTGTGTCTTCCGGTTTTAAATCTCTGCCTATTTTGTTTTCCATAAACACAGTGCTTGCAGAAATCTAACTTTAAAGACTTTAGACTAGGAAGTAACTTGCGATCAGTTAATACCTTTAATCCTTGTTCTCTCATATGACCCAACCGTTGATGCCACAGTCGAACAGAATCACTGTCGCTCTCAGATACCGCTGTCGCATGATCTGATTCATTCCTCCCTTCTAACAGAAATAGGTTACCAACGTTCTTTGCTTTCATAACCAGTAGAATTCCTTTGTATACTTTCATAACTCCACCTTGAACAATGGTCTTATAGCCTCCTCTGTCTAAGACTCCCAAAGAGATTAGGTTCTTCCTAAGATCAAGTACATTTCTTACATCAGTTTTTGTTTTAACAGTTCCATCAAACATTTTAATTCAGATGCTACCAATCCCCACAACTTTAGATGAAATATTATTACCCATGTAAACAACTCCATCATATATAGACTGGTAAGTAATAAACCAATGTCTATGAAGACACATGTGGTTTGAAGCACCAGAATCTAATAGCCAATGTTGATCATGACGTGAACCAGTATTAATTGATAAAAATTCATCAACTATACCTGAACCTGTTACTGAACTTGTTTCGGTTGCATTTGCTTCCTTCATCTCTTTTTGAGGGTCTTCTTTGGAGGTTTGTTGTCGCTTCCAACAGTCCTTCTTCAAGTGTCCGGATTTTCCACAAAACCAACACTTGAGTTTGCTCTTTCTGCCTTTCGACTTTGACTGAGAGAAATCCCTCTAACCTTGTCCTCTTTCTTTTGGTCTGCCTTTGACCACCAATGCCTCAGATGTAGAGGTTTCTAGATTTGATTTCCTCCTTGTTTCCTCAGATAGTAAAGCTCCAACAGTATCATCAAACTCAATAGTTTATGTTGAACTGAAGCTAATAGAGGTAACAAAATGATCCCATGACGCGGGAAAAGAACACAATAAAGTAATTGCCTTATCTTCGGATTCAAATTTCACACCCATGCTATTCAACTGGACTAGAAGAGTATTGAAAGTATTTAGATGATCAACAATTTTCGTACCTTCCTTCATGCGCAAACTATACAGTTGTCTTTTTAGAAAGATCATGTTTGTCAAGGATTTCGTCATGTATAAGCTTTCCATCTTTGACCACAAACCGGCTGTTGTCTTCTCTGTAACAATGTTGAACAATACATCGTCAGCCAAACACAGGCGTATGGCACTCAGTTCTCTCTCATCCATCTCATCCCAGTCTTCGTCTGTTATGGACGTGGGCTGCTTTGTTTTTCCCAACAGCACCTTCACCACGCCTTTTTGCATGAGCAGATCGTGCATCTTAACCTTCCAAATCTTGAAATTGTTCTTGCCATTAAACTTTTCAATTTCGAACTTGGCACTCTGCATATTTTTCATTAGAGGAAACATAAAAAGAAACAAACACCACTGTTTGTAATATCCAAGACCCCTTTTTAAAAAATATGTGAAAAATAATGTTGTGTAATTTTCAAAGGAAAAATTACATACACCTTAAAAAAAAAAATTTAAGGAAGTCACTCCACCTTATTCCTCCACCCTTTCATCCTCCATCTTCACATATTATATTTTAATTCTCAAATATAATAACCCTTTAATATTTTCCAAAAAAAAAGAGTATAAAATCTTTAATATTTTGGAAAAAGTGAAAATGAAAAAACCTTCATACGAATATTTCCAATCCTCATACTAATCCTTTTTCATACAAAAAATGTAAAGTGAAAAATATTAATTGAAAGCTTCATACAAATCATTTCAGCGCTCATTTGGAGTATGTAGACGCGCGCTTGACCAAAAAACTTTGTCAGCGCTCCTTGGGATGGTACAGGGGTGCGTCCAACGAAAAATATAACCCGCACGTAGATGGTTGGCGCTTCCTCTGGTCGGTAAGGTAACACAGCTATCAGCAGCTATTTCAGCACGGGCCGAACCCTTCAACACATCTATCAGCAGCTATTTCAACGCGGACCGAACCCTTCAACATAGCTATCAACAGCTATTTCAGCGCGGGCCGAACCCTTCAGACCAGTGGACGAGATTTGCACGTAGCAATGACAACGATGGCTGCAGCTTCACAAATGATGGCAATGGCGGCTTCTTCCAGTCTGCGTCCTCCTCATCTCCTCAGCTCCTCGCTCTGATACCACTTGTTGTAATTTGCAAGTGCGGAAACACAAATTACCATAAGAAAATTAATACATGCAGACAAAGAACACAACAAACAACAATTTACGTGGTTCACCCAAATGTTGGGCTACGTCCACCAAGCACAAGTATCGATTATCTTATTATTCAGCTAATGGAGATTACAGACAGATCTCACTCCTCTCAGACACACTCACAGCCTCTATGGGCATACAAATTTATAGCAATATATTAGAAACTAATTATTAAATGTAATCTCATCCATAGTTTAACTTAGGTGCATTGGTTACAACCAATCCTGGTTTGATCTCACCCGTATTCTAACTTGGTTGCATTTGTTGCAACCAATCCTGGTTTATAGGATCTAGAATCATATTCATGGATGAGTTGTTGTCATCATTTCCAACATGGATTTGGTTTGAATCTGTTTAATATTTGTAGGAGGTTGTTGATAGATTCTCTCAACAACTATCTCTATGTTTAGAGATAGTTGGATCTGATTCCAACTATATATAAATGTAATATTGTGGGAAATATTGGTAATATAAATATTATTTGTGTGTATAATCATGTGCTATGGTTTCTCTCTCAAATTTTATCCTGGTATCAGAGAAGGTTGTTTTAGATTAACTCCCTCACAGGATAGCCAAGAAAATGTGAGAGAAAAGAAAGCTAATTATTTGTAAAAAGTAGAGTGTATGGTGTGAGTGCATTTATGTGTTGAATAATTTGTTACACACATGTTTGCTTGAGTGTGAGTATTTTTGTGTGAAAGAGACTCTTTCCTTATGAATAAAGATCCGCTGCATGAAGAGACTGTAGCTGGAGTGAGATCCAATACACAAGGTAAACATTGCTTGAATGAAGAAGAATGTTTTCATAAGAGTTGGAATTGTTAGATTATCATTGAGGATAAATGTTGCATGGGAGGTTGAAGGCATGGAGAAAATTGCTATGCAGAATACTGGTCATATCCTGTCATTTGTGAGGAAGGAGGGAAAACTTCCATCACAATTATAGATACGTGAATGGGTGATCTGGATATTTTGTTTGAGCTACAGAACATTGTCGTTTCTATGAGGAGCCACATCTGAAAGGAAATCACCCATTGTGGAAGACTATGTCTGTATATCTCTTTAAAGAGACTGAGTGTTGAAAAATAGAGCCATTGTTCTATTGATATCAAATTCTAATGGAGCATATCCATGGAAATACAGGAAGACATGGTGATTCTTGTTCTATTGGATGCAATTACTGGAAGAAGAATAAATGGGGGCATCCAAATCATGAATGGAATCCACTTCCCAATTTTGTTAGAATTTGCATGTTTTCGATGACGGTGTGTTGAGACTGCGAGCGAATGTAACTAGGAATAGAGTTGGATTCGATCACATTTGTTCCATTGTGTTTCTCATATATGTATGTGAAATTTGTCTTTTGGTGTGCAAATTGTGAGAACTTTGAACAGATTGTGATGTTTGTGATTTGGTAAAATTATATTATAAATAACTAATTATAGAACATAGTAGCATATTTTTAATTAGTGGTTCTCAACGTTCGTCGGTACCGAGAGAACAAATTATTAATGGATTATGTCTACTTTTGGTCATATGTTGGTGGGAATTGTTGTAATTTGGTGCTTCAAGATTGTCAGTTATAGGTTATAGATGTATATATTATTGTATGTGTGTTTAAGAAGGTCAGTTGTATGATTGGCTGCTGAAAATATCCAGTAATCAGATCATTGTCCTATATAACTATCGAAATTTTCTCTTCAGGGGAATTTCACATATGGTAGTGTGTCCATAGGATAATTCAATATTGAGATTGTCCTTCAGAAGGTCGAGAAGTGTCAATTCTACAATTTCGTCAATGATGGTCAGAAGAGTTCTTGTCCTAAATGAGTTGAAAGGGAAACTCAAAGTTGTGGAGAAGAAAGAGCTTATACCGGAAGAGATTAATATTGTAATTTTTTATTGAGTATTGTAAGTTTTTATAATGTAATAATTATGGGAGGGTGTTGGAATAATGCTTACAATAGATATGTTTGGATTTGGTTTGAATATGTTGAAGATTTGTAGGAGGTTGTTGAGAAGTTCTTTCAACAACTATCTCTATGTTTGGAGATAGTTGGATCCGATTCCAACTATATATACATGTAATATTATGTGTAATATTGGTAATAGAAATACTATTTGTGTGTATAATCATGTGTTATGGCTTTTCTCTCAAATTTTATCTTAAATAGAAATGTAACTAAAATTCCTTCTCAGAATTATTCTCATGCTCTCTCATAGGTGTGTCCCCTCCACCATTCCACTTGATCCTTACAAAACCACCTTTCTTGCATTTAAGATCTTCCATATTTACCCAATTTTTTGTTGCCATAATCACCATGCAATTCAAGACATCTAGTTGGCAAGGTCCTTCCATTTTCATTTTAGTGAAAGGTTCTTTAATGAAGACTTAGTTTTCACCTTACTACCACTTGACTTGAGAAACAAATTTTATCTAAATAAGTTTCATGTGCAGGATACTTGACTTGACAGACATGTTTAATATAAATTTTTATTTATTGTTTCAAAAACTAAAATTCTTATTAATTTAACATTTTTTTATGTTCCAATAGGGAGATGTTGAGTGCTTATGGAGAGCTCTAGGGAGATGGAGAGTGCCTCATTTAGGAAATCATGAAAAATAAATGGATAGATATATTCATTTATTTATTTGTAAATTCTATGCTATTTTTTCAATTCAAACTCTATACTAATAAATTTTTATTTTTTATCTAGGAAGGGGTTCTACCCCTTCTCAATGTCTTCAAAGATAGCCACTGCTATAGCTATCTTGGAGAAATCTCGGGTTCAATTTTTTTTTTCATTTATCTTTTAATATTTATATGTTAGTGTGTTGTGTAATGTATTTAGTAATAATTTAAAATAATAATTTAAAAAATATATGTATTGATAAAATTTAATTAAAAGTCTAGTTAAAAATTCAATTGCATTTAAAAAACAATTAACATAAAATAGTTGTTTAAAAGATAAAATATAAACATATGAATTTTGATGTAGTGGACACATAATGTATATTTTTTTTACATGGAGGATGACCCACAATTTGTTCATTTTAATCATGTGGTCCCTTTTTATGGAATTTTTCATAATTAGCATATAAGTCAAGTGTTCAAAACATTTTATTTATCAATAATAAAATAATTTACATGTAAGTTGTCTTAGAAAATGGGATTTGGCATCTTACTTGAATATTTGGATTTATAATCTAGGTATATTAACATGGATACATTTTCAAATACAATTTTGATTCTGCATTGAAATAAATCACATTAATATGCATAAAGTGGTAGCAACAATTATTTATCAATAATTGAAATCACTTTTGCACAAAGCCTTTTGTTCTTCAATAATTAAGTAATGTATATGCGCAACTCTTAACTACATGGTCCTTTATCCCTCACTCTAATATTATTCACATATTCATAGTCCTCACAACTTGGATACACAACTAACAAATTTTCACTTCACAGAGATACACTCATCATGTAGACATGCATTAAAATTTGACTATTTGTTCAGTGTTGTTATCAATCCAACCATCGTAACTAATTGATTGGAATGCTTGATCTTATTCATTTTTCATATTCTTGAATTGTTTTTTATGGTGACTTCCATGTATGAGCTTGTTTTCCTTGTCAACTTCATTATGCTTGCAATTGCTTCATGAGTTGTGTCTATTCAATTCCCATTGACTAGATTATTCTATTCTCTTACAAGTGAAGGGTTTTGAACACTTCAATCTTGACATCCAATTTCATATTTTCATGTGTGGTCTATGTGGGATTTTCATTTATTTTTTCAAACTAACCCTTGCTCCCACATCTTACATTTCCCACCATGTTTCTACTATCCTCTTTTTCCCAATCTTTGTTAATCGACATCATCTCATCTCAACTTCTTTCTTTGTCTATCTTTTTGTGATTGCAATTGCTTCACCGTTTCTGTCTATTCAATTTTCATTCACTAGCTTATTCTATTCTTTTACAAGTGATGGTTTTTGAACTCTTCAATCTTGACATCCAATTTCATATTTTCATGTGTGATCTATGTGGATCTTAATTTATTTATTCAAAGTACCTCTTTCTCCAACATCTTACATTTCTACTTTTACCAAGCTTTGTTAATCGACATAATCTTATATAAACTTCACCTCTTAGTATACAATGTCCCATCTCGGATTTGACGTTGAAGACCCTTTTCTAGGTTTCTCTCTATTGGTCATAATAATGTCCTTGATATCTTTATTAGTTTTGTGAATTTATTTTTAAGTTGTGTTTCAACATATATCTCCTTTGTCTTTGATATTCATCTCTCAACCCTTTTCAAATCTTAGTTTTTTTTGTTAATCATTTGTTTTAATCTCTTATAACATTTCATCAAGGGATGATAACTGTGTAACTTTTAGTGAAAGATTCATCAATGTTTTACAAATTTGCACCATTTAATTAAGGATTCATGAATTTACAAGATTTTATAATTCAATGAAATCCTTTTCATAAAATTATATATGCATATTACATTATCGATAAAATAGCCTTTAAATCTTAATATTAATAATAATAAATCAACATAGATACTCTCATTTTAATATATGAAAGTTTATGTGAATAAAATTTTAAAATTTATTAATAATTTATATTTCAACTTCAAATTTGAATACTTATTTAATATACTTTTAAAACATCATAAAATAACCACTTTACTCTTTCACTTTATTATAATGTATGGTTATGTTATTATTAAATAATAATAAAAATAATAAAAAATCACTATGTAATATGATATTTTAATTACCATTAAATTTTATGTTTAAAAGATAAAATATAAACATACGTATTTTGATGTAGTTTACACAATCTATTTCTATTCACCCCACAATTTGTTCATTTTAATCATATGATCCCCTCTTATCACAATTTTCATGATTAGTATGCAAATCTATTGTTCAAAACATTTTATTTATCAATAATAAAATAATTTACATGCATGATGTCTTAGCATATGGGTTTTGGTATCTTATTTAAAAACTTGGATATGTAATTTAGACACCTTGACATAGATACACTTTCAAATACGCATTTTGATTTCACACTTGAAATCATCACATTAATATTACACAATGTGACAACAACAATTATTTGTCAATAATTGAATTGTCAAGTTATGCACAAAGTCCTATGTTCTTCAATAATTAAATAATATACATGCACAACTTTCAACTACATTAATACTACACAATGTGATCAATTATTGAATAGTCCACTTTTTCACAAAGCCTTTTGTTCTTCAATAATTAAGTAATCTACATGCACAACTTTTAACACGGATACAGTCATCACATCGATATGCATTTGGAATTTGCACACTTGCATTTATGACACTCAAAGTAATCGCAACAAGACTAAGCAATGTGATAGTAGTGATTTCATTCACTTTTATTAAAACCTCGTTTACATGTAAAAGCTTTAACAAACACTATAAAAAATGCATGCAAGATTTAGGTGTTTCATGGTATCATGGCCTCTATCCATATCTACTTTTATTTTACTACTTACATGAGCTTTGGATTTGATTCACTTTAATAGACATTATGGATTATTACTGATCTTTTTGATGGATCCATTTATTTTTTATATAATTGTTCTTTGTTATTATCAATTCAACCATCGTGATTACTTATTGATTGGAATGTTTGAGCTTATTCATTTTCTCATATTATTGAATGGTGTTTGGTGGTGACTTCCATGTATGGGCTTGTTTTTTTTGTCGATCTAGTTATGCCTACAATTGCTTCACCATTTGTGTCTATTCAATTCATATTCACTAGCTTATTCGGTTTTTTTAGTAGTGATGGTTTTTGAACCCTTCAATATTGCATCCAATTTCATATTTTCATGTGTTGTCTATGTTGGATCTTCATTTATTTATTGAAACTACCTCGTGCTCCCACATCTTACATTTCCAACCATGTGTCCAATGTATTCTCCTTTTCCCAAGCTTTGTGATTCTACGTCGTCTCTTCTCAACTTCACCAGTTAATGTACAATGCCCCATTCCAGGTTTGACCTTGAAGATTATTTTCTATGTTTCTCTCCATTGGTCATAATCACCTCCTTGATATATTTCTTATTTTTGTGACATTATTTTTTAAATTGTCCTCTAACATATATCTCCTTTGTCTTTGGTATTCAACTTCCAACACTCTTTAAATTTCATTTTTTTCGTTATATGTAACTTTTGATATAATTGTCTATTTTAATATCTTATAACATTTCATCAAGGGGTCACAGGTGTGAGATTATGATACAGTGAAAGTTTCACCAAGACTTTTACAAATTTTCATCATTTAATGAAGGATTCATCGAGAATTTGCAAGAATTTATAATTCAATGAAATATTATCCATAAAATTATGTATGCATAATACATTATTGATAAAATATCCTTCAACGTTTTTTTATGTGTCATGGAAATTCACCCATATATTACACCTTTATACTTGGGGAAGGTTCTTAAAATATTTCCATAGGAGATTTAGGACACGTGTTTTGTAGAAATTTTAAATTAAAATATTTAGAACAATTAAATATTAATCATATTAACATGGTTAAAATGATTAATAATAATAAATCAATATAGATAATTCCATTTTAACATTTGAATTTTTATTTTAATAAATTTTTAAATTTATTAATAATTTATATTTCTACTTCAAATTTTTGCATATTTATTCAATATATTTTTATAACATCATAAAACACTTAGTATAGCGGTTCACTTTATTCTACCTTATGGTGAAGTTATTATTAAATAATAATAAAAATTCAAGGTGCAATATTAATTACCACTAAATTGTATGTTTAAAAGATAAAATATAAGCATATGTATTTTGATGTGGTGATACACCAAGGATGACCCACAATTTGTTCCTTTTAATCATATTGTTCCTTTTTAATCATTTCGATAAATCCTTTTATTTTTTATATGAGTGGAACCATTGTAAATACTTAGTCATTGGAATCTTTGATCTTCTTCGACTTTCATATGCTTGAATGTTTATAGATGAAGACTTCCATGTATGAGATAGTTTTATATATCCATATTTTTATGCTTTGAATTGATTCACCATTTGTGTCTATTCATTTTCCATTCACTAGATTATTGTATTCTTTTACAAGTAACGGGTTTTTAACCCTTCAATCTTGACATTCAATTTCATATTATCATGTGTTGTTTATGTGGAATGTATTTAGTAATTTAGTGTGTACACTTCAATTCATCACACAAATGTCCAAGTATAGGGGTTATCAATGTCATAGTATCATGGTTATATGAGTGGAATGAATCAATTCTACATTTTCATGGGTCCCATCAAGTCTCCCAAGATCCATTTCCTAAGTGTGAATCGATACAAATAGGTGTATATAGTTTGAAATTGAAAGGTTCATTCAATTTTTAATGATAATCATGTTTTCTAATAAACATTTGGTCTTGAATTTCCAAGGTTCTAGATTGGATCTTCATGCCAACTAGGGAATGACTATGATGGGTGGGTAGATTCAAACCCCATATACCTAGTTTACCTTTGATGAGAGGTAGGCATCTTGATCCATCTCGTTGGATTTTGAATATATGATCAACGTAAAATTTGACTAAGATTTATTTAATTAAATTTTAATTTCAAGGTGGTTATGGTTAATAGTTTTATGAGTTATATGGATGTCGATGCTCGAGCAAGTGATGATGAGCCTAGTTCTTGGGGCAATGGTAGTGGTGATGGTCACATGGTTGGTGGTATATGATCTAGATTTGTAGTGTTTTTGGATAACCCATTGTTATCATTTGTTTATCTATCGCTTGATTCTTTGATTTGTACTATTTGATTATTATATATGAAATAATTTTTTATAATATATATTGAATTTATAATTATGTTATGGACTTCAATATTTCACAATCGTCAACACTAAAAATTTAGAAAAATGTTTTGATATTTTTAAAACTATTTCATGTATAATTTTTTGAATTTTGGTGAATAACTAACATCTTCATGCCATACTCTTTTAAGTTTCATGTGACTTATATTTGAATTTGAAGCATTTATACGAAGCGTCTTACATTTAATGTTGTTTAATTTGTGTCTATACATTAGGTACATAATCACACCCTTCTTGTCAATGGGTGCAAACTAAGCCTTTAAGTGTAGGTTTGAATATGGTATATTTCTTTTATTATATATATATATATATATAGTTTCATATTTACTTCATTAGTATTGGGCCAATTTATGTTCAATTTTAACATCTTACGTTAGTATTGCCTATGTTTATATATCCAAATTTCAAAATTATCATCAATTTACTAGGTAACATGAATTGTAATTAATGTAATGATAAGATCTCACGTAAACATAAATTTCTCCATATTCAATATAAATTAATTAGACATGCTCAATATATATAATGTAGAGGTTAAATATTAATATTCACCTTGCTAAACATGCTAGATGTTAGGAATATTAATTTAAGTGTTATTATCACCAATCACATTATTTTAGGATTAGCTTGCAAAATAGTGATGTAATAGCCTAGTTTACTAAAGAATTATACCCAAAAAAATGTAGTCATGTAATAGTTGGATGTGACGAACCTCATCGTTACGACAACTCTGATAATAGGTGCAAATTTATTTATTTTTTGTTTAAGGTGTGTGCACGCGTGTAAAGAGGAAATAGACACACTTGACTCTACGTCGCCACCCGACGACTAACAAGATGCAACCATGATGATCACAACAAGAAGACATAAGGCACACAACAAGTAACTGCAAGCATCTAAACGACATAGACATAAGGAAGAATCCATAATAGTAGATTTTACTATTTCTGCATGGCGTTTAATCTTAGTTCTCTGCTCCGGAGAGAGAGAAGATCAGATAGGCTCTTGGCCGACTGCTCAGGCAGAAAATAGTAATCTCTATCAGGTGTGTCACAAGAGTGGAAACCCTGCCTTTAAAGGGCCCGAGACTCTTGATACGGCACTGGATTCTTTACACAAAATTCATAAAAAAAAGTAAACTGGCTACCCCTCCATCCTACCCCGCAATGGTTAGGACCTCCAAGACACATAAGCAATGCTCAAGCCCAGGTTCCCATCGATTTTAACCATTTAAGGTCTCAGGGATGGCGACTGTTTTGAGGAACCTGGAGGTGTCTACATCCCGCCTGACACAAGCAGACCAAGCAAAAAGCTAAATCTCAACCACAAAGACAATTGCTACGCGATCATATCCAACACCATCACAAGAATTCCATGGTGCAAGAAAATTTGATTACGAAATCCGTCATAAAATGACATAGGTGCGAGCGCAAGAAAGTAACCTTCTTTTTAATTTAAGATGCAATGGTAATCCCCTTTTTCTCAAGGTGCCATACATATCATCATTCATTGAAATCAATTACGCCGGTCAGCACTTCTCCAAGGTTAGAAACAACTAACATCATGTAGGCTAACTAGAATAAATAACATTATATCTAAGACGTTTAGCACTGGAAACTAAATGCAACAGTTCTATCAAGGTGACTTAACCATGCCTTCGACAATTTTCCTCTCTCACTTGAATAAATACCTAAATTCTAGTTGGGCAATTTAATTTTAA
>CBVK0101172932.1:0-11688 GCA_900067695.1 Picea abies | reverse complement strand
CCCCTTTACTCCATATGTGATTCTGGTCGGCAAGCTATCATCAACCTGCATCATCAACAATCGTGTCAGATCATGTCAACATCATATCATCGGATCAAAGCAATATCACAGTAAATAAATCAACCCAAATAGCACACTCCCTGACTCAATCCGGAGTCCAAGGGGGTTTCACCGATGCCTCTGCATCCTCAAGGTCCGAAACCCTGCACAGTCAATGAAACTGAGTCAGCAGCACCTGTCTACATCAAAGTAGTAAAGACATCATGTCATCTATCTTAACGCATCATAATCAAGGATAAATAGTTTAACATCATAAAATTCCAGATCACTTGCAAGCAAGTGTCCTCAAAGAATAAGTTTTCTCAGTGCGCCAGAGCGGGATGTTACACTGGATCTACTAAATAAAATACAAAATTACCATAGAATAGTCCAAATAACCATTAAACCTTAATTGAATTTTTTATTTAGAGAAATGGTGAGAAGTAAGGAACTTACCTGTGGTGAAGAACCCCTCTTACCTGTAACCCATAGACTTGAGTAATGTAGTCATACCTTTATCATTGACCTGAAAAACACAACCAAAAGGTGGTGCACAACTCTCCACCCAACCGTAGACCTTGTTGCTTTAATCCTTAGAAGTAGGTCACCCTGAGCCCTCAATATACCACCATGCCAAAGAATCCTTATCCTTGCCCTCTCTATAGCTTCATCCCAAGATAGATGTGCTTTTCTATTTTCTTCCCTCCTTATATAGAATCCCAGAACTCAATCTTTAGGATCCAATTGAATTATTTATTATATTTTTAGGGTTTATCTTCAGATTGTCGTTATTTTTTTACCCTGATTATCCATTAATAAGTAGTTTATTATTATTGTTTAATTATGTACTTATTCATTTAATAATAATAATAATATGGGGATGACCCTTTTCGATAATTATTATTGTTATTTAATATCAATATTAGGATGATCCTTTTTGAATAATGATTATGCTTCCTATTATTATTTTATTAAATAATAATACTAATAATAATGTGGGGCATGGAATACGCCCCTCCTTCAAGGAACTTTCTCCTGAAGATAGTTTTGATTATGTTACTTATAGTTTTTTTTTAGCTCACCATACCCACCACAAACACCCTCTAATAGCTCATGTACCTTACACAACACCCTCTATTGGACTAGTATAAAGACACTCAAGTGACTATAGTAGGAATCAAAATTCCACATCAAAACACTGGAGAAGCGCAAGTACTATCTAGCCATCCTACCTGGCTTTTCGAACCAGGCTTAAAGTCTATCAGTCTATCTAGAGCCCCAAGGCTTGAGACCTCATCTACCCAAGGAAACATTTGGATCGATACTCACGTACACTAAGCATATCAAAAGGATGACATAAAATCCCTCCACAAATTTCAGGTACAACCCCAAGCATTGAATTCCAATCCCACAACACCACCGACGAGAAATGCTCCAACCATTCTTCAAGACTTTCGCATCACAACTCCAATACAAGGCATAAGGATTATTGGAATAAGTGGTATATTGAGTTGTACCTAAACCATAATGGATCCCATGAAGAAAGGGATGTGGTTTGTGAGGGTTTCCCTTGCTCCTTTTTGTCTCCATTAGCATGCAAATCAATTGTACATTAGAGATTATGTGACTAAAAATCTATCTAGCCTTTTAGACATTACACCCTCCTTAAGCCTAAGTTTTTCCAAGTAAGGAGAAAATTCATAGGCTCACATTCAATCATGTGGTGCTTCTAAAAAAAGAAGAAAAAAAAACCACATTTTGGGTCCTACCGAGGGTTGGACACCATACTAACCTTAGGGATAAAGTGAGGTTCAAGTTGCCACCGAGAAAAAGAATGGAGTCACTAAGAGCCCCTGAATCTGCCAATTGTTCCCAATAGTTGATTTTGTATGAATATGGCCCACATATATTTAAAATATTGAAGAAACAACCAAGTTCATTAAAATCCAGTTTCACGGAGATGGTTGAGTTATGCAACAAAGTAGATGGAGCTTTGTATTTTGGGCTCCATCTCGAAATTAGGCCACCTAGCTAACCAACTGCATCCACAAAAAAAAAATACCACCCTTTTAGCCAGAGATAAAAAATAAATCTTGAAATTGAACCCTCACACATAGTCTAATGGATCATAATTACTTATGGTTTGTGACTCATAATGATCCTTTTGAGGGCTAGGTGCTTCTAGGCACCCCCAATCCCTCTCACGTTGAAGGAGAGGAAAATCATGGGGAAGGCCTCTTAAGGGATTTTCCTGCTCCAAGGGCCCTATGAATGGTATATTGTTTCCCTTTTCTAATGTCCTCAATGGATTTTTGTTGAGCTTTGAGAAGGGTAGACTTTCTTCCCATTCAATTTTTCTATAAAGGGGCGAGGGATAAACCTCTGAAAGAGGAGATCTCTTCCCTCTAGTTTGAATGAGGCATAAGTGAATACCATTTACTTGGAGACAATGCTTCCTTCTTCTCAAGAAACGGGCCTACACCTTCCTCTGAATATCTTAGGGAGCGAATGGGACAATAGATGTCTACAGGTCTAACTAGAATAGGAGAAACCAAAGGGGACTGAAGAAGAGTGTCGAATAGAGGGATGACGATCAAAGGGCATGCCTAAGGTGTTGATGATTCTAGATATAGAATGGGAACAAAGACTCTTGTAGGCTGATATGGCACGAGAGGAAATGAAGGGGGAGGGAAATGACTAACGGGTGGAGGGACGAAGGCCAATGGGCCTCACTGAGGATCATTGAAGAAAGAAACATTATCACCTTCAATAATTACTCCAACCATAGGAGAGGGAGAAAAATAAGAGGAACATCCAAGGAGGAACATAGCAGAGGGAGTTGAGCGGCTTGTTGGCTCACTCGAGGACCTCTCCTCATGCTCCACTTCAAGAGTTGGACGTGCAAGAATACCTTCACTTTACTCACGCTTAGATGATGTCTGGCAACCTTTAAACCTCTCCAAGATAGTTTTCTCCACCCATACCTTCCTTCTGTGCACTGGGACCGGAAATAAAATTTTGCGTTGGGCTTGCAAATGGTCGACTTCATGACAGGCATAACACCAAAATAGAGTCTTCCAATAGTCGATTTTCTAATTCCAAGTGAAATTCCCATAAACAAAGTCCATGTCTCCAACCAAACCATATCTAAATCCCACTTCAATAAGGATACAAGCCCAACACCTATACGACTTGGAATCCCAATTCGACTCCAACTTAACAAAGTTGCAAATCTTTTTTAAACTGGAAAACAAATTCGTTTCACAAAAACACTTTTGTATGATGTTAGAATCTTTTAACCTCTAGAATTAGTTCAAATAAGTAAACTTTTATTTGTATCGTATTACACACTATCACATAAAGGGAAAAGATTTAATAGCTTTCAATTTACATTTAGTAGCAACAATCTTTTTCTTTTCTTTTCTTTTCTTTTTCATATTTTTTCTTTTCCTTTTTTAAAGATGGAAAAACCTATTGTAGTTCAATTGTTAAAAGATAGTGGGAACAATTATCATTGGTGGATATATTCATCTCCCCATTATTTTTGTGGTGGTCCTTTGTTAAATGTCTCTATGTTTTCGATTGTTAGCATATTTCCTTCAATTTGAAGAAGACAAGCTCTTAGCCAGATAAATATACATTTGAGGGAGACAAGATTTTAACCAATTAAAAATGGTTTTAAATCTTATTCCAAAACAAGAATAAATAACAGTAATTCATTTAAACTAATATATATATATATATATATAAAGAGAGAGAGAGAGAGAGAGAAAAAATTTTGATAAACTAATTATACTAAAAAATACAAAATGTTGTACACCTTGTCAAATATGGTGCACTTGTTGCTTGAAGGGTGGATTCAAAAAAACATTGAACTCACTTCCAAGAGGGAACACTTATTTACCAAATGTGTATTACCTAAAAATGCAAACCCAACCAAGAAACAAATGAACAATGGATAGCTCACACTAGTCCCTTGGTGCGCAACAACCTCACACACTCACACAACAAAAATGAAAAACACAAAGAAGTAAACAAACAAAAAATGAACAGGGGCACACCAATCCCTTTGTGCGCAACAACCTCACACACTCAGAAATGCAGAGAAGAGAAGAGAATATTTGAAAGAGCTTCATCAAATCCATTAGAGAGAAAACATCCTCGTTAATAATGCAGGGATACTTCTTATAATAGTAGTTGTTGCTTTTATTTCTACAATTCTCTTCACATTCAAACTGGTGAGAGTAGTTTCCTGTAGTGATGAACTAAAACAAACCGACTAACATCTTATTTTAGATATATCCTTGCTCACTACACTAGAGAAAGATTTATTACAAATATATAAATTGAATAACACCAACATGGATCATAAATTAACATAGTACATTCTTTTAGAACACCTTGCTTCTAGGAATGGCGATATCATATTACAATAGAATTTTCTAAATTAATATTGATCCTCTTCTACAATTTGTCCAAGGAAGGGGGACTACCTTCTAGGTGGCCCAATTTCTCCCTATTTAGATCCAGAAGCATCGCTGCTTCCGCCACCAACTGAGGGAACTTTCACTGCACTGTCTCGATTGTCATCCACTTGGCCTGTGCTAGAATTTGGCATTGTTGACTGAACAAGTATGAAGCATGATGTTTCTTGGAATGATCCATTGTTACTTGCAAGGTAGCTGAAACTGGAGTGTGTTGTTGTGATAAATTATGAACGCCACTATGGTTAGTTTGTTGTTATTGGTGTTGATGTGTGAATCCCGATAAAGACAAAATGAGAGGCATATTTGTGGGCACCAGAGACTAAAATCCAAGACAGAACTTGAAAAGTGAGAAGCCAATGGAAGAGTGCATGGCCCTATTGTAAGGGTGCCATTTATGCAAAGCCTACATCATGAGGTAGATCTCTTGGTGTAGTTGTGATGCAGGAGAATCGCCTTCAAAGTCAAAATGCAAGCATGGAGGAAAAGGAATGACATCTCAGTGATGAAAAAATTTCCAATCAGAAATTAACTCAGAATTAAATCGAGTTGTTGAGATATTTTGTAAGCAACATTTTAAAAATGAAACTTGTTTGTAAAGTCGTGAAGAATTGTAAGGGATTGCAGATATTGAGTGTTGACTCTTATCTGGAAATAACTGTTAGTTATTGTAATAGGATAGAGTAGGTAACCACTAAGAGTTTGATAAGATAAGTTGCAGAAAGGACGAGAGAGCTCATGGAGCTAGTCCTTAGATAGTTTATTGTTGCATTGTAATAGATCAGAATGTATGAGTATTTTAAGAGATCAGAGGGATCAGTGTAATAGATTAGAATAGAAGAAACATTATGTAATTTGTTTTCATGAATGAATAGAACAGACAAAATTGTCCCAAATCCTTAGACTGTGTTCATTTAAGGTGTCATTGAATGACTGTGATATTATGTGTGTTTGGTTATTTTCATTTTCATTCATGTATGATTGTTTGAAAGGTTGATTGTATGAGTTCGTGATGAAACTGGATGAGTTTCAATTGTTTCTCTTATGACACTCATATGCAAGGTGTGCATCTCGAACACAAGTAGTGTGTCGAATAAGTCTCAGAGTGACTAAGAGAATTTCAAAGAGAGAACAAAGGGAACTTAGATAGGGTGCAAGGTGTGCATAGCGTCATGAAATGAGAAAGTGTCAAAGAAACCGAACCAGAGTAATGCCAAGTGGGCAAGAAGAATTTATTTTCAAGAAATCCTTCGATTTGAGTTATTGAAATTCTGAGAATGTAAGGTGTGCATAGGAAATCAAAATCCTTTTATGGATGAAGCTCAGAAGGGATATCAATTTTCATAAAGTGTCAGAGATAGCTGATAGTTGAACTTGTAGGAGGAGGAAAGGTTCGAAACCTTTGAACACTTATAAAATCTTCTAAGTCACAAAGAACTCAGAAGCTCAGGAGGAGGAGTGACAAAGGTCGTTGGATCACTGTGTAAAATATCAATAGTCATTTGATCAGAGTGAAGTGCATGAGCCTTAGCGCTTCACACACAAGGGAGAGAGAAAACTCACAAGAGTTGAGAACTGATATTTCCGGAGCTCGAAGAGTCGGATATCCGAAATAGAATCTCAACCACCAGATTAGCAGGAACATATATGAACCGTTAGATTGTTTGAGGAAAACTCCAAGTGTCATATCGCCCAAGTAAATCTGATCCGTTAGATACCATGATTCCGGGAGGAGGTGAGTTTGAAATTTGATATTTCCAAAGCATGGAGAGATAAAGGGTCAGAATGAATCTAGACCGTTGGATCCAGGAGGACACACATCAATAGGTCGGAGGATCTGTAGGAAGGTGAAGGTTGAAGTGTTGAAACACCTGAAGCCCGAAGAGTCGAGAGTCGTCGATCTATAAGTGGACACTTTTCAACAAATCATGAGCTCTAGGAAAGTTGAAGTGAGTTTTCTGTTTGAGATATGAGATTTTCGAAGTGCAAAGACTTGAAGACCTGAAGTAAAATCTGGGTTGTGAGATCTAAGGGAGGCATTTCCTGAATCCGTGAACTTCGGGTAAGGTCTTGGAGTGGTTCATAGCCATTGGACTTGGAGGAGAAGTGGTGCACATATGTGAGCTCCGAGTAAAGACCCAAAGAAATCCTCGATCGTTAGATCAGGAGGACACACGTCAATGGATCAAAGACTCCAGGTAACAACCATTGGGAAAAAGAAGTTTGAAATTTGAGATCTCAGAAGTCCAGAGACCCGAAGGAGATATCGACTGTCGATCGATAAAAGGTTCTCAGGACCATTGATCTGAGTTGAAATGTAAAATATCCAAAGTGGGAGAAGAACCCTTGATTGAGTAGGACAAGCATCAACAGATCGTGAGTTCCAAAAGATTTGATTACATAAGGAAGTTGGGTTTGAGATTTCAAGACCCTGAAGTCTAGAGATGTGAAGGAGATCGCAGTCATTGATTGAAGGAGGGGCAGATCTAGTCTATAGATCTGAAATGTGTATATCTTAACCGTTGATTCATACGTTATCATCAAGATCACAAGATCAATGATTCCCCAGCATTGTGGGAACAAGATTTGTGTGTAGTTTAAAATATTGAGGGTGGGCCACAATCCAAACC
Source organism: Picea abies (assembly GCA_900067695.1). Taxonomy (NCBI): domain Eukaryota; kingdom Viridiplantae; phylum Streptophyta; class Pinopsida; order Pinales; family Pinaceae; genus Picea; species Picea abies. The sequence continues at coordinate 4,535 of CBVK0101172932.1, read as the reverse complement.
GTGGTTTCATCAGGAGGACACGTGGAGGCTTGAGGAGGATTATGGGCCCAAAAGTAGTTTGAATTCAAACTTCTTGTAGCTACACCTACAATCGTGTGGTCATCACTGAGGTTACATCAAGAGGGGGCTTATTAGAAAAAAGGAGCTAACGCTCGGCACTCTAATATTTCATAGGAGAGAGAAAGGGAGGGTTGTAGGTGCCATTAAAAACTGTAACAAGAAGTCGAAAGGGCTTGTGTTTAGTCACAAAAGGAAACCATTAAGGTTTCAGAGAGTCACTCGACTCTAGAATAAGGGATCTAAGACTGGGAGGTCGTGCATCCCTACGGGACAATAGGGGGGGCTGCATCAGATGGTATCAGAGATAATTTTGAGTTTGTTTGTAGACAACAAGAAAAAGGAGAAAGGAGGTAAATTTATATCATTTGTGGTATCAATAATTTTATTTATGTTTGTAGGTGATGTAGTGAAATCATGCCACCTAGAAGGCATAGAGTGAATGTAGAAATGGAAGAATAAATAAGTTGACTCCGAATGAGACTGGAAACCACGGAAACAACACAAAGGAGAGAACTAGAGACTAGAGATATTAGTGAAGCTGAGAGTGAAGAAGAAGAGGTCGAAGAAAATGTACAGAGGATGTTTCACAAGATCGCTTAATAAAAGTTGTTTCAAAAATAAGAGCCAGAGCAAGGATAGAGGTACTGATGTATGAAGGCAATTTAGAAGTTGAAGAATTGTTAGATTGGGTACGTGCTATGGACAAATACTTCAATTATGAAGATAAGAAGATAAGATGGTGAATCATGCAGTAAAAAGACTGAAAGGCCATGCAGTGCTATGGTGGTATGAAATGCAAGCCAAACACATGAGAAATGGTAAGCATAAAAATAAAAAATGGGATAGGATGGTAGCCAATATTAAGGAAAAATTCATCCCAAAGGACTATCAAATCAATATATTCAAAATATTTCAAAACCTGAGACAGAAAATCTTATCAGTGAATGAGTACACTAAGGACTTTTATAGACTAAACATTAGGGTTGGACAGAAAGAAAATGAGGATGAAAAGACAACCAGGTATATCAATGGGCTGAGATATGAAATCCAAGAGGATATCAGCATGATGTCGGTTAGTACAGTTGAGGATTCTTATCAAGCAGCCTTGAAAGCTGAAGAAAAATTGGCCAGGAAAAAAAGCCAACGAAGCAGAGGAGGAATCGCAAGTAGAGGTAAGGGAACTACCAGAGAGAATTTCCATAAGCAGAAGCATGAACATGACAAACAACATAGTCACCATGAGAAAGGTGGAAGTTCTAAGGAATGAAAACATGGTGGAAGAAGTTCGTTTTCCAAAGGAAGAGGAAGATGAAGCACTAGAGGAGGCGTAGTTAGATGTTATACATGTGGAAAGAAAGGACACAAATCTTGGGAATGTCCTGAGAGAAAGAAAGAAGGAGGAGGTGAAGCACATGTTTTTGAAGCACAGAAGCATGTGGAAGAAGAAGTAGAAGAAGGAGGAAAGAACCTCATGATGAGGAAGATTGTTCTTAAACCAGGCAAGGAGATGGAGGAACTAGTTCAGTGAACAAGTCTGTTCAAAATTGCTTGCAAGATGAAAGACAAAGTTTGTAAGGTGATCATAGACAGTGAGAGCACTAACAATTTAGTATCCACGGATATGGTGGAGAAACCGGAGATGAAGAAAACTGCACATCCAAACCCATACAAGGTATCATGGTTGCAGAAAGGACATCAAGTAATGGTACGTCAACAATGCCAAGTTAAAGTTAAAATATGAGTTTATAGGGATGAAATATTATGTGATGTAATTCCTATGGATGTCTATCAAATTTTATTGGAGAGGCCATGGCAGTTTGACAAAAAAATTATCCATGATGGGAGAAAGAATACTTATACCCTAGAAAATAATGGTAGGACACATATGTTGTTACCAATAGAAGACAAAGAGAAAAAGAATGAATCTAGTTCAATTATACTTCTCATGAGTGGGAAGGAACTCTTGAAAGAGGTCAAGAAGGAAAAAGAAATGCAGTTTGTTGTAGTGAGGAAGCCTAGAGTTATCCTTACAAGTACTTATGTGGAATATTTTCCTATAGAAATCCAGGAATTGTTAGAAAAATTTGTTGACATAGTAGTGGATAATTTACCTCACTCATTGCCACCCATTAGGATTATAATCCATCATATTGACCTTATTCCAGGAGCTAGTTTACCAAACAAAGTAGCTTATAGGTTGACACCTAGAGAGAATGAGGAAGTCAAAAATCAAGTCCAAGAGTTTTTGGATAAAGGTTTAGTCAGGGAAATCCTAATCCCATGAACAGTATCAACTATGTTAATTCCAAAGAAGAATGGAGGGTGGAGAATGTGTACACATTCCCGAGTCATCAACAAGATAACCATTAGGTACATATTTCCTTTACCAAGGATGGATGATTTGATGGATTGTTTGAGTGGATCAAGCTATTTTTCCAAGATAGACTTGAAGAGTGGATACTATCAAATAATAATGAGAGAGGGAGATGAATGGAAAACAATATTCAAGACAAATGAAGGATTGTTTGAATGGCTGGTCATGCCATTTGGGTTGACAAATGCACCAAGCACATTTATGAGATTGATGAATGAAGTGTTGAAAGACTTCATAGGGAATTTTTTCATAGTATATCTAGATGACATACTTATCTTAAGTAAGACAAAGGGAGAACACTTAAGACATTTTACATCAGTGATGGAAAAGTTGCAACAAGAAAAATTGTTGATAAATCTGAACAAGAGTTCTTTTATGAAGACATAACTCATATATTTGGATTTCGTGATATCTTCAAATGAATCAAAGATGGATCTGGAAAAGGTAATATCAATCAAAGAATGGCCATCACCGAGAAACATATTTTAGGTAATATGTTTTCATGGGTTAACAATCTTTTATAGAAAGTTTATCAGAAATTTCAGTGGTATATGTGCACCCATGTTGGACATTGTGAAGAAGAAACACAAGTCCTTCAGCTGGACAGAGGAATCTAAAAAAGGTTTCAAAGTGATGAAGGAGAATATCACAGAACAACCAATTATGGTCTTTCCATATTTTGGAAAAACATTTCAAGTGAGATGTGATGCAAGTGGATTAGCTATTGGAGTAGTCTTGAGTCATGATAATAGGCCAATTGCTTATTTCAGTGAGAAACTAAATGACACCGAGAATATTTATTCCACATATGAAAGAGAATTTTATGCAGTGATTCAAGATTTGAAGAAGTGGATACACTATCTAATTCCCAAATAATTTGTCTTATACAGTGATAGCCAATCTTTGCAATTTATTACTAGGCAAGAAAGGTTGAATCAGAAATATGAAAAATGGGTAGAATTTATGAAAAATTTTACTTTTGTTACTAAGCACGTTGTTGGAACTGCTAACAAAGTTGCATATGATTTGAGTAGGAAGAGTTAGATTGTACAGGAATTCCAAGTGGAGATCTTAGGGTTTCAATACCTCAAAGAGATGTATAAAGAAGATGCGGATTTTAAGGAAGCTTATGAGGCATGAAAGAATCCTTTATTGGGAGACAGAAGCCCATGGATTGAATATTTGATCCAGGATGTCTTACTATTCAAGGGAAGTCAATTATGCATACCAAAATTCTCAATAAGAGATAACCTACTGAAAGAGAAACACAATAGAGGTTTAGCTAGACATTTTGGTCACAATAAGACATTTGCACAACTAAGTAATTCGTTTTATTGGCTGAGCATGAGAGAAGAGATGAAAGTGTTTGTGAACAAATGCAGAATTTGTCAATATGAAAAAGGACACTGGTTTGTATCATCCATTACCAATTCCAGAAAGGTCATGGGATGCAATCAATATGGATTTTGTTTTGGGATTGCCTAGATCTCAAAGAGGGAGAAATTCCATATTTGTTGTGGTGGACAGATTTTCAAAAATGGAACATTTTATACCATGCCAAAATACAAACGATGCTACACACATAGCTAATTTGTTTTTCAAAAAAGTGGTGGGACTACATGGATTGCTGAGGAGCATAGTCTCAGACAAGGACACCAAATTTGTAGGACACTTTTGGAGGACTCTATGGAAGAAGCTAGGGACAAACTTGTCCTTTAGTTCAACATATCACCCTCAAACAGATGGACAGACTGAAGTAGTAAACAAGAGTATGTGAAACGTTTTAATAAGTTTAGTCACTAAGAAATGTCGCCAATGGGATCAGATTCTAGCGCAAGCAGAATTTGCATTCAACAATTCAGTGAACAGGAGCACAGGAAAAAGTCCATTTGAAATTGTGTATGGTATACAGCCAAGAGGGATTATAGAGTTGATATATCTGAATCAATATGAGTTCAGAAGTACTGGAGCATGGAATTTTGTAGCCGAAATGCATAAACTCCATGACAGAGTTAGAGATCAGCTACAGGACAACAACCAGAAATGCAAGAGTAGAGTTGATCAAAAGAGGAGAGAAGTTCAATTCGAAGTTGGAGATGAA
>CBVK0101172926.1:0-10257 GCA_900067695.1 Picea abies | reverse complement strand
TCTTCCGATCTCACCTAGTTCATCTTCCAAAAAGAAAATCGAAATCCTTCCTAGATCTCCCCAAAACAAAGCTCAACCTGAGAGTTCAGATTTAGAAAACTTGCAGAAATTCGTTCATAAGTTATCCAATCAAGTTATAGATTTAAAAATATCAGCCGAAGAAGCTTCTTTGAGAAAAGAGCCTTACAAACCCCCTTTTCAGGAATCCTTTTCCCACAAACTGACAGAACCCAACTTCTGAAGGCTTGAATCTAGAAAGCCTGCAATTTGCGATTCAAACGATCTTAGAAGCACACGATAACTTGATTCCTCCCGAGATTCCTGAAGAGGTAGCCGAACAAGAGACAATAGAAAAAGATGAATCCTCTCCGAACATTTTTGGACATTTTTTGGATAGAATTTTTCAAGCTAATTTCGAAACAGTGCATCCTTACAATACTAGGAGCAATACAACAAATAAGCCTTCTTCTGAAATTACTACGACTTTGTCTCCAAAACAGTTTAAATCAACTGAGACTAAGCATAATTCAGTAAACCCAAGTTTAGATTATGATTTAATTAAAGATTTAAAAAATCTTAGGGCTAATATTTCTGTTTACGAATTATTAAAATTCTCTTTTCTTCTGCAAAAAATGCTACAGAATATTGCAGAGAACAACAAAAATAACAATCCGAGTAATAACAAAAGTGTTCAAAACAACTCCAAAATTCCTTAGAAGGCCTCCGCCAAAACTACATCTGAGCCTCATGATAAATGAGATCTTCCTGTAAATAATGTAAATAATGTAGATAAACCAGTTTCAGAGGCTACGATTAAAAAACAACAAACTTCTACTGTTAGTACTCGCAGAAATGTCCCTCAATTTTTGTTGACTTTTGAAAATTTCAATAGGAATGTACATAACTGTATGGTAGATTCAGGTGTGTCACCTAACGTAATGCCTTGTTCTGTCTGTCAAAAGATTAATGCTGAAGTTCAACCATCCATCTTGAAAATTATCCAGCTTGATCGAACTAGTGTTAAAGTGATAGGCGAATTAAGAAATGTGCTTATAAGATTGTCATCTAATCCTAAAGTTCATCAAGTGATTGCTATTATTGTTGTAGATATTCTAGAAGTTTATGGTTTTTTTTTAAGTAGAGACTGGTCGGAACAATTACACGGCTATTTTTCCACGGATTGGTCTCACTTGTGGCTTCCCAAGAATAGAAAGCCCAACAAAATCAAGGTAAATCGTGAATGTTATCTGAAGTTCACGGTGACTGATTTAAATGATCCTAATGAACCATTCACTCCTTCTGTGAATTCGCTTGAAATACAGGGGACAGATGCTTTTTTTGGAAATTTCATGGCCAAAACTTCTACCATTGTTGACCCAGAACAACAATATGAAATTATGACGTGCATGCAGTCAACAGTCGTCTCGCAGTGGCCACATGCACCCGACGAAAATCAAATATGGTCTCTTTACTTTGATGGGTCAAAATCTAAGGAAGGAGTTGGTGCAGGGTGCATGCTCATCGATCCAGCAGGTAACAAGACTCTGATTGCTTGCCGGTTAGAATTTGAATGTACAAATAATACAGTTGAATATGAGGCACTCCTGCAAGGCCTCAGAAAAACATTAGATCTGAACATTCAAAATTTGACTGTCTTTGGTGATTCGAAAATCGTGGTTAGACAGGTAAAAAATTCTATCCACTTTATCTCCGCACCTTAAAAACTATCAAACTGAGGTATGGAATTTGATGAACAAGTTTTCTGCATTTAACATAAATTCTATTCCTAGATTAAATAATTCGGAAGCTGATTTGTTAGCTAACGTCGCTTCAAAAGTTTTTCCTCCAGAAGGCTTATCTCCAAATGCATTTTTCGTCGAACTGTTGTTCAGACCATCCGTCCTAGACACCATCATGAATTGGAGAGTCTTCGATGACGATCAACATATTATAAGTTTTCTGCATATGGAAGAAACTTTCCAGGGCGCGATGATTGACGAAGGTACCCATGACGAAAATCTTCATGACTTTACGGTAATACCAGATCCGAGATCTCCAGAATCTTCATCAGACATGGTAAACTCTATCCTGAAATCCGTGGTTAGATTAGAAAAAATTTATGATCTTCACGACAAGTTCATAAAATCTGTGAATTGTAAAATGTATAATTCTTCCTTGACGCATGAAAAATTAAATTTGGGAACTAAAGACAATCCACAGTGCATTAATTTAGGGTTGGGGTGTTTTGTGCAAGAAAAAGTAGCATTTATTAAGTTGTTTAAGGAATTCAAAGATGTTTTTTCCTGGACATACGATGACCTAAAAACCTTTGATCCTAACATCATACAACAAGTTATTCCCATGAAACCCCAAACCCAACCTTTTCAACAAAAGTTAAGGAAAATGCACCAAAAACTCGAACCAACGGTCAAGAAGGAATTAAACAAGCTCCTGAATGCTAAGATAATTTTCCCAGTTAGGCACACACAATGGGTCTCTAATCTTGTCCCTGTTAGAAAGAAGAGTGGTGAAATCCGACTATGTGTCGATTTCTGAAATCTTAACCGAGCGTCTGATAAAGACAACTACCCTGTCCCTACCATGGAACAGATCCTTCAACAGGTTTCTGGTTCTGAAAGATTATCCTTGTTGGATGGTTTTTTAGGGTACAACCAAGTCCTTATGTCTCCTCCAGACCAACTCAAAACTACTTTCCGTACTCCATGGGGCACCTATGCTTATAGAAATATGTCCTTTGGACTCATAAATGCTAGTGCCACTTTCTAGAGAGCGATGGACATCACTTTTCGAGGCTTAATCAATCAATCTGTAGTATTTTAACTATATGACGTCACTGTCTTCTCGAAAAATAAAGAAGAACATCTAGCTCATTTAAGATCCATTCTACAGCGATGTCGTAAGTACGACATTTCTTTGAATCCTAAAAAATCTATCTTCGCAGTAGAACAAGGTAAGCTTCTCAGATTCATTGTATCAAGTGAAGGGATGATTATCGACCCTGAAATAACTCAAGTCATTTCGAAACTGCCCCCTCCCTCGTCAAAAAAGTCCATGCAGTCCTTCCTAGGACATATAAACTTTGTTAGGATATTCGTCCCCAGCTTTTCAGAAATGGTGAGACCATTACAAAACCTAATAAAAAAGGATGTACAGTACCATTGGGGACCTTTAGAAATCCAGATTTTTGATTCAATAAAAAAGGCCATAATAGACGCTCATTCTCTAATGAGCCTCGACTTTTCGCAAGACTTCACCCTCTACACGTTTGCCTCTGACCGATCTTACGTTGCCATCCTAACTCAAAAGAACGCTGAAAACAATGAAGTCCCAATCGCCTTTATGAGTTCAGCCTTCAAGGGAGCGGAACTTAATTACCCAACAATAGATCAACAAGCATATGCTATTTTCAAAGTAGTAAAGCACTTCAGATCTTATCTGTTGAAATCTAGGACGAAAATCATTGTCCCTTACCCAGCTGTCAGAAATTTGTTAGTACAAAAAGAACCAGGTGAAAAAAGGGCAAATTGGGTCACATCCTTACAAGAATATGACATAGAAATCACCCCAGCGCAAATTGTAAGAGGCCAAGGTTTATGCAAATTGGTCATTGATTCAATTGTAGGACAACAAGAGGAAAATGATATGTTAAATCCAAGACAACACTATCAAAATCAAATCTGTTGTGCGCAAAATCCTGTTAGTCCCTAGTACGATGACATAAAATTTTGTCTTACACACGGATCAGTTCTCCATCACCTTGATCCCACAAAAAGGAGAGCACTAAGATTAAAATTTTCTTCTTTTCAGTTGATTAATGGTATTTTTTTTCATCAAAATTTTGATGGAGTACTAATGCGATGTCTTGAAAAAGATAAAGCAGAAAAAGTCTTATTGGAATTACATGCAGGGGAAGCAGGTGGGAATTTCGGTGGAGACACCATTGCCCATAAAGTATTAAGAGCAGGTTATTACTGGCCTACCCTTTTTAAATACGCCCATGCTTTATGTCACAAGTGTGTGATTTGTCAAAAAACATCTAGACGGTTACAAAAACCAGCTTTCCCTTTGCAACCAGTTTCGGTAGACTCCCCTTTTCAGCAGTGGGGTATGGATATCATAGGCCCAATCAATCCGCCATCCTCGCAGCAACATAAATATATCATAATAGCCACATATTACTTCACCAAGTGGTCTAAGGTTGCCCCATTAAAAGCCGTAAATACCAGCCAGGTAATATCCTTCTTGAATTCAAATATTATTACTTGTTTCAGTATCCCTGAATGCCTGGTATTTGATAATGCTTCTTATTTTTCGTCCCTTGAAATAAGTGATTTCACTTTAGAAAAATGAATTAAATTAAAATACTTTTCCAGCTATTACCCCAAGGCAACGGTTTGGCAGAATCAACTAATAAAAATTTGATCAAAATTATCAAGAGAACAGTCTTCGAAAACCATAAAAATTGGCATAACGCATTGTTAAACGCAATCTGGGATGATAGAGTAACTCCTAAAACTACTGTGGGTAACTCACCTTTCTCTCTTGTTTACAGTAGGGAGACGATTCTTCCACCACATGTCTTTCTTCCATCTCTGTAGTTATTGCAGAAAGTAGTGGAAGAAGACTGTCCCCCTTTGGAGAGTCAAATTAACGCTTTGTTGAAATTAGAAGAAGTGAGGGCTCAAGCAAAATGAAAATTGGATCAACATCAACTCATTGTTAAGAAATGGTTTGATTCCAATTCTACCTCTGACAGAAATTTTGAGGTAGGTGACCTTGTTTTAAAATGGGACAAACCTCATGAGGGAAAATGAGAGCATATTAAGTTTCAGAACTTGTGGCTGGGACATTTTTAATTGTTGAGAAATTGGGTCCCAGTTCTTTCCAATTACAGAATTTAGAGGGACAACCAGACACCTTTCCGGTGAATGGCCAAGCTCTAAAAATGTACTTTGCCTGATCACGCTCCCATGCACACTGTGTACATATTTTCTGTTTGTTTTTCTTTGCTGGTTTGTTGTGATTTTTCCTTTTTTCTTATCAATATTTCTTTTTGAAACACACATGCCTGCATCATGGGCTAGCTTAGACGAAGAGAACATAAAAATTTCCCCTCCAAAATGACTGCTGAAATTTGTTTAAACATCAATTGTGGTATTTTTCTGAGTTTGCAGCCATGTTGAAGATAACTTGTTGTTTGAAAAGTGTTTCTTGATTTCAATCTGCAACTGAAGGTGTTCATGATCACTCATAAAAATTCTTTTTACGCTGTCCCTGTTCCTTAAGAGAACAACTCAAAGATGTCTCCCTGCTCTTGAAATTCGGTTTTATTAACAAACTATTTCTAAATCTTGATGAATGACAGTTAATAAATTTCTTCAATGTCTGTGATATACTAAGATGTGTTAAAAAAAAAAAACTAGAATTTTCAGCATCACCCTGAAAGGGATTGTGTCTCCCTATGAGGCACTAAAGAAATGTTGATCCTCTATGTAACATACCTAGGCTCCGACGTACTGGGCTATGCCACACTTAAACTCTTGTGGAACTTCATACATTGTAGCATACTCGGCTTTCTAGGCCGATCATTCCAACTCCATAAAAACAACAATACCATATATATATAACTTAAGAAGACAAACATATTCTAGAAATAAACAGATTCATGCGGAAATAACAGTAAAAATATACATGCAGCATACAGAAGAAAAACTCATAAACATAACCACACGTATGGATACATAAGATGCAAATTAATACATAATTTATACTTATATTTTGTAGAATACCACCAACTACATGCAAACCTTCCACGATCCTCCCATTCTTAGACCATGCTGCTCAGAACTCTCAATAGTGGGTCACCCCTGAGCTGGGACTAAACTCCACCCAGGTAAATGGATTCCTAGCTAGGTTGAGGCAACATGAAGTTACATAGTCAACATTAAGGATGTCATCCTAAGTTCCAACTCACACTAACAACCTACACCCTATCATTCCACACATGCATGTTCCACCCTATGAAGTGTGCCCCTTCTTTGCTCAATAGTCCTTAGACTGCACCACTTCCCTTCCATGGATTCAACAACAAGCTAGAAAGGAAGTCTTAGAGCAATGTATCTACAGTTGGGATCCCTCAAGAAATCACTTCCCAACAATTCTCTCTCCTAGAGAGGGTTTATCATGGGTGTGAAAACCTGCCTATTCAATCCATGGGTGTGAAGGATCCAACTTGGTTCTCTTTTCTTTTGGAATGTGTACAAAGATTGGAAAACCAAATATTTTTAGATGTATTAATTCTGGCTTCTTTCCGGTGAACATTTCTTTGGGATTTTTGAATCCAAGTGTACTATGGGATAATTGTTTTGAACATATACTATTGTTCTTGTTTCTTCAACCCATAAGTGCATTGGAATATCTTGATCATGAATCATAGTCTTTATTGCTTCCATAATCGCTCTATTCTTTCTTTTTGCTACACCATTTGTTGAGGATTATAGAGAGTGGTGAGCTCCCTCTTAATCCCGAAATATTTGCAAAATCTTCCAAATTCATTTGAAGTGTAATCTCCTCCATTTTTTGACCTGAATATCTTGATTTTCCTCTCAGAGAGGTTTTCTACCAAGGCTTTCATTCCTTGAACTTTCCAAGTACTTCGTATTTTGACTTTAATAAATAAACCCAAGTCTTACGAGAGTAATTATCAATAAATGATACATACTATACATACCCTCTTAGAGAGATTGATGGAATTGGACCACATACATCTGAGTGGACAAGTTCCAAGATTCCTTATGCTTTATTGTCGCTCTTTGGAAAATGATTCTTTATGTTCTTCCCTTGTGCACATCCCTTGCATACACCTTCACGATCAACCTTTAATTATGGTAAACATGTAACTACATTTCTTACATATGGTAAGGCTTTGTAGTTTATGTGAGCTAGTATTCTATACCAAAGGTCACAAGGACTTTCAGTAGAGTGAGACAATGATACATTTGAGTGACCTTTTAACTTGTACAAACTACCTTCTTCTGTTCCAATAACAATTTCATATTCTATATTTTTTCTTTTAGACCACATAATAACTTCACCATCTATGAATGTAACCCTGAATCCTTTCTTATCTAAGGTTGAAATAGAAAGTAAGTTCTTTTTCAAACCTGGTACATAGAGTACATCCTTCATTCTCATTTGAGTTCATGTATCAATTTTGTAGGTGGATTCTCCCATTCCTTTGATAGGGTATTCATAATCATCTCCAAGTGAAACTTTCTTGGGGAAGTCCTTTTCTATAAGGATAGAGAGAATGTCTTTATTACCTTTCATGTGCTTAGATGAACCACTATCTATGAGACAAGTATCCTCTCCAAGTGTCATAGATCCTGAGAGAGCACAAAACAAAACATATTCTTCAATATCTTCTTTAGTTAACTTCTTGGGTGGCTCATCTTCTTTAGCTGCATGGGCATGATTGTCATAGCAAGATTTGCCTCACCTTATGCAAATTTGCTCAGAAGGATTTTTTCCATTTCCCTATGTAGACTTGAAGTCCCTTTTTGCAAATCCCAGAGCCAAAAACAATATTTTTCCACATATACGCGTCCTAATTATTATACAACATGCATATACGTAGGTTGCACCACTACAGTTCGCGTATATCGGGTTTTGTGCCCAAAATTAAAAAATAGTGTCGGGTTTCCATGTCACGTTGTGGGATCCATGATCCTTGACCTTCCATATCTTGGAAATGTTTTGACTCGGCCCTTCAATTCCAATTGAAGGATATAAATGGGCCATATCCGAGCTATGGAAAAGAGGAAAATAATTCAACTTTGAGAGCAAAGTTACTTTGGATAAATTATTCACTTCATATTGAGTCTGCATCCCTTTATCCTTTTAAGTCATACAGATTGTTCATCTCCCAAGATCATCCCTACATGATTGAGAACTTCCTTGTCTCTCTTATATGAGATTTCCTTTGGTGGAGGATTGAAGTGGTGGAGGCCCAACTGGAAGGGACTTATTTTCTCAGTTCCGAATGGTGTCGACATAGAAGTTTGTAATTCATTCACTTCTGCTGATTACATTTAATATAAATACTCTTTTCTTGTCCAATTAATATCTTGCAAATATTTGAATTTTTATTCCATGAGAATATTTGTTATGAATGTTGATGGATTATGTTATTTAATTTGCTAACATTATATATTATCACCACATGCTTGCGTTTCTTGGTTGTTGAGGACAAGTTGCAGGTGTATTGTTTTGAGTCAAGTGCTCAACGATGGACTTCATCGAACACCTGAACGAGGTAGGCTCTTTATCTTGTCTCGTTAGCATATTTTATTATATAGAATATCTAATATTAGAGTTTATTTCTGTAGTTATTTCCGTCTGTTGTGGTTTACCCCTAGCCATAGAGATATTTTCCTCGTAACAGAATTGGTGACCATATTGGGGATATAATCTTTTTTTCGAGGTTTGGAGTGTTTTTCTACTTTGATTGCTCTCGGTTATATTGATTTTCTTGTCCTTTGATTGCTTGATAGCCTCTATTCATTTTGAGTCTTAGTTTCTTGGCCTTATCCTTAGCCTGACAACGTTTTAACACATATATGTGGGTTTTTTCTTGACAGTCGCGTGCGTACACGTGTTTTCCTTCTGCAAGAGTCGTATATATGTGGTTTTCTATTGAACAATCATGCACATCATCCTTTTCTATTTGGTTGCTAATTTTGATGTTTCTTGGGTAAGTTTTGATGGTTGTTGAGTCTTCTTGGGTCTCTGTTATGACTGTTAGGTGTCCGTGGAATGATATGAAACCTTTCTTTGGTTGAATTTTTGGGTAGTTCTTTTCTCTTCATCCTTTCATTTGATTGTCCTTGCATCTTGGGTTGGGTGTTTTCTTCTTGATATCCTACTTGGTTTGTCTATGTTTACATACAGTAGAATATTTATATCAAGTTGTTTTCAGTCCTTTCATTTTCATTCTTTTATATTGAAAATCCAAAAATATTAAGCATGTTGCATTGTTTGCATTTGATCTTTTGGGTCCTTATCATTGATCTTAGTACATGTATAAAAATATTGCATATTATTTGTAATTGCATAACTAAATTGAAAATTTAATTTGAAAAGCTTATCATTTATTAGGAATTGAAGTTAGGACTTTGCATGTTATCCATATTCATTTATTTTACTTGCCGAGACATAACATCATTAGTTTCACGACCACACCTTTTTTTGAGTAAGAAAGGCCACTAAAATCAACTTTGATAATTTAAAGTTGATTAGAAATGATTTTATTTTCTAGGGTGCACAAACTAGCTTAGGATTTAGAGCCTTGGAATATGATTCAATATGTGAATAATTACGTGTTCCTATGTTGACTATATGCTGTGTTATTTATGTTTCAGTATACTATTGTTTAAATGGTACAACGATAGTAATTATGCATTCCTTGCCATGGTAATTGTTGTTGGAGTTAAGTATCTCTGTTTATGGTTTTCATGAATATGTTACATGTGTATCGTATAGCTATTGTGCATAAATATAGTACATAAGTAACACATTTAAAGGTGTGCAATTGATATTAGAGGAAATCAATATTTGAGTATATGTTGTCGGTATTCTTTAAATAAATTTATTCATATATATACATGGAACATGGGCGTAGCTCAACCAACTCGGGACGAAAATTCCCTTATCTGGGTTCAGATAATTCACAGGATTAAATATTTACTCATGTGGTGAGGAGGAATGCCTCAATTGGTTTAGGGAATGATTTCAGATCATCTTGAATGCCTAAAAAGACTTATATTTTACTCAAATAAGTCTCATATTTGACAAAGTCTTGAAGCAGTCTATTAAATCTATGTAAACCTATGCTTTTCTCGATAAATAATCATAGTCGTTGAATGTGGTACAATGAATCAAGCATAGTCATTGATCAGGGTTCCTCACATTCAAAGACTTGCTGAGGATCAAGGACATTGTGACCATTGGATTAGAGGATGGTCGGATATCGACCATCGATCTAATATGTAAAGTTCAAGAGGGAGTTCACATCAATATATCTATGTATCAACTCTCAGGATATCAGGAAGTTTAGAGTGTTAGACCTCGCCAAAATACCCAATGACCAATACCTGGTGGAAAATGTCTCTACGCAAGGATTCCAAACTCTTTATTTAAATATATATAAGTGTAAGAACGAGAGAGAGAGAGAGAGAG
>CBVK0101172925.1:0-28625 GCA_900067695.1 Picea abies | reverse complement strand
GAGAGAGAGAGAGAGAGACGTCAAGTATGACATGTCACGCCATCTTGGAAGACAAGGGGGCCAAGGGATTGATACTTGTCAGTGTTTGATTCCCTGGAAAGTCAAGTGTGGGCCCTTGTTAGGCTTTAGCCTTTGGAAGAGAACCTTATAATCTGAGCCTTTAGACCCGAGGGATAAAAAATCCTCACCGTTGATCCTTTCGATAATAAAATTGGATCTCGGACCTCAGGGATCTTTTTAAGGTATGAAGGGTTGGGAAAGTCTCAATGGTTGGATGTTCGGTGGACGAGATCCCGAGATGATGTCACCCAACCAGGGTTGAGTGGTGTTGGAAACCATGATTATTCCTATCTTTTCCTTACAAGTTGCCTACACAAGGGTTTTGAACCCTCAATACTCGTCACAATTTAAAAAAAAAAACCGACACTATTATCTTTCGCTTTCGCATACCTGCTTTTTGTTTTCATTTTCACGACTGCAAGCGTGAAAACCTACAGTTGGAATTCATGTTGATTGCATTAAAATGATCATTTGGTTTATCATGAAACTACTTGAACCTGGTTACCACTCCTTGGTCTCAAAAACACCTTGATTTCACTTGTATTAAACCACCACTCACTTTGCATTTGACTATTGTTAATATGGTTTCGATTTATAAATTCGTTGATGCAATGGTTATTTGATATTTTGGTGTCTTTGATCAAATCGGTGATGCAATGGTTTTATTGAACACTTTAATTTTGGGTCAAATCGTGGTTCATTTGACATGTTGGTGTCTTTGATATAATCATTGATGCAATATTTGACATGTTGGTTTCTTTTAAATCGTGCAAATGATATTGTTTATTTAACATTCAGATCGATTTATGGTTATGAATACCATGGTTTTCAATGGTTATGTGATAATCCATTTGACATGTTGTTAACAATGCTTTTAATATACACTATTGTGATTTGAATGAAACATTTTACCAAGGTGCCGTCAATTGTACAACCCGACATGATATGTTTGCAAAATCTCAATTTACTCCACCACCCTCACACACATAAGCATTAATGCTTTGTCTTACATTTTGGGCTACCTTTGTTTGTTTTGGGAAAGCTGCGGGAAAATGGTTCTGTGTCTACCTTGTCAAACCCCCTCACCGATTACCCTGTTGATCTTGTGCTTTTTTCTATGGCTCCTGTAGTGCGAATTGAACCCAACGACGTCCAAACTTTGTTGTTATTTGATAACATCCGAGAGGACCTAGAGAGGAATGGTTGGTTGGTTTTCATTGAAAAGTTTGAGGGTTTCAACCTCGCAGTCGCTTAGCAATTTTCCCTTACATTCGATGGATGCAGGGCCAAAGTTGGGGACATCCAACTCAAATTGAACGAGGATTTCCTTAGCTCATCCACTGGTTTGCCAGCCGAAGGGAAAAAATGGTTTAAAAATTTGAAGGTTGATGAAGTATCATGGCCGCTCCTGTTTACCTCGAGGAAAATCAACAGTTGCGACAAAGGTATGCCAGTTACAACTCTTAAGTCTAGGTGGCATGATTTGTTGGCCGTTATCAAGCAATTCATTACATGCGAGGGTAGATACGGTTTAGTTTTCCTATACCACCTACGACTACTCATGAGTTTCATAGATTTTCCTTTAAATATGCCACATTTCCTCCTTCGGAGTTTGTATAAAATGGATAAACGTTTCAAGAGGGAGAAAGTTGACTCCAGCCTCTTCCACCATTGTTTAATTAAAATTATTATAGTCCATCATTTGAGGTTGAATGGCGATTGTTGGGAAGCTTTCTTGTTGAGGAATGGATTTGCCAGTCCTGAAATTGGACAAGTTGACAAAACCGTGGTCACAGAAACCCTTGTTGGGCCTGTCATTCCCTCTCCTACGCTCTTTCCCTCTGTTGAACCCTCGACCTACCCGAACGATAACTTACCCGAAACCCTGCCTCACTCATGTCTAAAAGACAATGCTAAGCTTGTTAAGAGGTCTGCAAAGAAAAAGGGTAAGGGTAACAATGATGTCAATTGCAAGTGTAAGAAGGCTGTGCGCTGGGTATCAAGGTGTGCTCGCAATAAACCTAAACAAAACATAGACCAAAAAATGATTTTGTTGAGTGAAGATTCTGATTATGAAATCGAGCGGTTTCTAATCGAGGAGTATCCATACTCACATGGCCTCTGTTCAGTCAAGCCCTATGACTATGTGTTGAACCTCCTGCCATGCCTTAGAGATGACCCCAACTTCCCCGAGATCAAACTCGACAATTGAATTGCTGGTAAATTAAGAGATTATTCACCTGTAACTACACGGCCTGATCAACCACAGTGCAATGAATGCAACTCATGGATCGAACAATATTATAAAGATGTCCCTTTGCTCCAATCCCAAATCAAGTCCTTGGAGGATCGAGTAAATGTGCTAACCAAAGAAAACGACAAGTTGCTAGCTAATGATAAAAGGTAGAAGATCACAGGCTCCATTGTTTTAAAAAATGTAGAGGCAACCACTACCATTGTTAATTCAAAAATAGCTTGAACGAATCGAATCCCTGAAACCGAGGCACACACAAATTTCAGAGGAAATTGGATCGATGGTGGCATCTTTGAACATGCTTTTTTTACATAGTTTTGGATTAGGCTGTTAGTCTTAGATAGAAATAGGAATTTGGGAGATTGTTCCCATAATTTTTGCAACAGTTTGATAATTTCCATAAGGAATGTTTCCATCCTGTGGCCTTTATATATCTATTATTTTTGTAAACAAACCATCACTGCTTGGGAGCAGATACTATGGATTGATGATTATTCAGACTGGAATGAAAGTGGATGTTTGTACAGCTTTAGCTTCAATATATCATACTTTTATTTCAAGTTTTGTTCATTTCAATTTGTAATCAAATTATTGACTACTTTAGATATCATAATTTGTTACAGGTTGATGTGATGGGATTTAAATAGTGTCCATATTTGATGTCTCTCATTTTACATACAACAATTATCCTATTTTAATTTAATAAACAAAAGGTTAATCTTCTTTGTTGAGTAGTTATATACAAATCTTTGCAGTGAGATTTATATTAATGTAATTATTTGTAAACTATAAAAGTGTTGTTGCTACATCCTTTACCTGTTCTATCGTTAGCATTTAGAAGCGTTGTTGCTTCGTGTTTATGCAAAGTATTGGAAAATCTGGTGCGGTTTGGCCTCATCAAACAGTGAACGCAGATGCCTATGTACAGGGCAAGTAGGAGACGATAATTTCAGGTTAGTTTGCTATTTTATTTTAATAGTTTAATTAATATGAGAATTCTCTATAGTTGATATAGATATGCGATACAGATTGTTATTTCTATTGCTTAGTTAGATAGCTATCATTTCATTTATTTTTCATAAAATTTATAAAAATAAAAAAATACTAGCATCGCTGTCATAAGACAATTCATATATGATTTTGCAGTTTTCTATCAAAATTTGCATTTTGTAAATATTGTATAGGTAATAGAGATTTAATATATCTATGCACTGTATATTTAATAAGTAGAACTATTATTCTGTTAGTCAGTAAAACTGTAAATATATGTTAGATTTGTATATAGGTTGCAGTAGCTGTTTTTCACTTAGATTAGTTTCTTTAGCTTAGTTTTTCTTTCGCTTCCCTAGGACTTAGATCGGCTAATGGAGCCGCTAAACCCATCAGAGTGGATTAATCCAAATGGCTTGGGTTATTTAGACAACCCCGGACTAGATTCACTCCTCCAGTTGACGAGCGGTCAATTTCGCCCGTCAACAAGTGGACAGTTGTATACCTTTGTATGGATGGACCAAACATTCAGTGATGATGTGTGCACCATGTCATTCCACATGTCAAATGTGGGAGCATGGAAATAGGGACTTTGAACCCTAGCCATTATATCTACCGGTCGAGAGATCTTAGTTGTAGATCTTCATTTTAGTGTGAGAGTTGCAATCCCATGGGATTGATGTAATTAATTACTTCATAAATCCATAGAAAGAGGACCAAGAAGAGTTTTAGTTTCACAATATCATAAAAAAACTGAGGTCCCGTGGTCCTAATGCCCAATGGTGACATGTCGCATGATGAAGGACCCACATGTCGTAACATGGGAGGGCCATGTGTCACCTCGTTTGTGCATATTTAGGCAGAACTTCATAGGAAAAATGAGTGCCATGTGTTAATGTGGTACAAGTGCCACATGTCATGGTAGTGTGATAGACAGTGGTGGGGCCACATATCATAACAAGTGGCCTGTTCTGATGGGGCCAAATTTCCTGGGAATTAGCTCACCCCGGATCGAGAGTTTTGGGGCATCGCGAAACGAAAAAAGGATCAACACCCCAGTGGTCGATGTCTTGAGATCTCGAGGTCCCAGAGTCTTAGTGACTTGGGGACAGGGGTCAATTGTGGTGAAGAGAGGATCTCGGTAGGATGTGGAGCTCGATGTTGGGCATAGAAAAGGGTGATGGTCAATGCCCAATGAATTGCATGGAAGGTTCCATGCCAACGATCATGAGAGAAACCCCATCTGTGTTAGAGGGTGACATTTTTTTGACATGTTAGTACCACGTCAGGTGACATAGAGCCACGTGGCATTAAATATGTCTTTGAATAATGAAGGCTAGAAACTTCAAAGGAACATAACGTTTGTTCCAGAGCTCCGTTTTGATAAAATTTACAGTCATTGGAAATATCTTAGTGAGAAGAAGATGATGGTGTCCTTTTGAAAGGGATTCAAGGAGATTGAGGAAAAGTGAAAAATTTAATACCCCATCCCTTAAAAGGGTACTTAGGGGGTTGGCTATGTTACATATTAACCCTCCCCCAGAAGTCTGCAGTTGTTGCCTTTAACCTCATTGAATGTTTCCTTTATGCCTCCAATCCTGGACCTAATTTTTTGAAATAGAATAAAGATAATAAAAATAGGAGGGATCAACAAATTGAAGAGTTGGTTGTCACATTCTCCTGCAAATTTGGGATTTGTTATAAACAAATTGTTCTCCTCTTCATTTTATGCCTTTGTCTTGTTGGAATCCTAAATCGATGCCTTGAAAACTAGAATTGCTTGAACGGTTTTTTTAATATTAGTGTGAATATAAACACCTCCTTTATAATATCAACAGTGGTGTCTCCCACTAATATGGGTCTCTTATAGTTTGACTTCTTGGCATGAGGCGAAATAACACTCACACCTTCTCAATGTGGTTATTCAGATAATCCTAACATTTTTAATATAACCCACTTTAGGTTGAATATTTAGAGTCATTTTATTGGACAAGAAACTTCATTGAATGAGATTCCATGTGGCATGCTTTGATTGAAAAATAATTTAACATGGGACCATCAATGATGAATTCGAACTATGCCACATGTCTATTGATAAACTTGTCATCTATGATCGAAGTGTCATTGTGTCGTTTTTGAACTAGTGCATTTGTACTATGATGTCTATAATCATCGGGTACCAATAAATGAGCCATCATATGTTTAGGATAACCAGAGACCAAGTGATCGCGACACCAGGTGATTTGACCACCAGGTCACTAGGAGACCAAGAAATTGGAATACTAGGATAAATTGACCATCGGTTAACCAAACCATTGAGACCATTGGGACACTAGCCTATGGACCTTTATGCTCTATAGCTAGCCATCGGGACCATCGTTCCACTAGGATAATCAACCATGAACCTTTCTTATTTGTAACCAACTACTAATACCATTGGACCACTGATCACCAAAATGAATAAACACTTATTTTGTGAAGGATGTAATGGTTGGTACTGTTAAATTGGAGCCTACTAAAGACAATGATTTTGTTAAATTTTGACGAAGTCAATTTAGGTTGCAAAATTAGGCTCCATATAGGGATTTTGTCTCCCTACGAGGCACTAAAGAAATATCGACCCTGTGTGTAACATACCTAGGCTCCGATGTGCTAGGATATGCCACACTTAAAATCTTGAGGAACTTCATACATTGTAGCATACTCGACCTTCCAGACCGGTCATGCCAACTCCATACAAAAAACAATACCATATATATATATATATATATATATATATATATATATATATATATATAATATATATATATATATAAATTAAACAGACAAACATATTCTACAAACAAACATATTCATGCAGAAATAACAGTAAAAATATTCATGCAGCATACACAAAAAAAACCCATAAACATAACCACACCTATGAATACACAACATGTAAATTAATACACAATTTATACTTATATTTTGTAGAATACCACCAACTACATGAAGACCTTCCATGATCCTCCCATTCTTAGACCATGCTGCTCAAAATTATCAGTAGTGGGTCACCCCCGAGCTGATACTAAACTCTACCCAGGTAAATGGATTCCTAGCTAGACTGAGGCAACATGAAGTTACATAATCAACACAAAGGATTTCATCCCAGGTTCCAACTCACACTAACAACGTACACCCTATCATTCCCCACATGCTTGTCCCACCCTAGGAAGTGTGCCCCTTCTCTTCTCAACAATCCTTCGACTGCCCCACTTTCCTTCCAGGGATTCAACAACAAGCCAGAAAGGAAGTCTCAGAGCATTGTATCTGTAGTTGGGATCCCTCAGGAAATCTCTTCCCAACAATTCTCTCTCCTAGAGAGGATTTCTCATGGGCGTGAAAACCTGCCTATTCAATCCATGGGCCTGAAAGCCCACCTCTTCAAACCCAGAGGCCTGAAAACCTGCTTCTTTTGTCCAGCTCTTAAGTCAATAAAGTATGGATGATGGAGGCAACAAAGTTTGGGTATGGAATAGGTAATGGAAACAACCATGCTCAATCAAGGAACTGTGTTGGTAGCGACATCATTTAGGTAAGGAACAATACGAATCAGGAAAGGGAAAAATGTGTTGTGAATAACAGTAAATGTACGGGATCATTGTTGAAGGTTTGCATGAGGCATGGAGAGGCTCCACTGATGAAGTCAATGACTGCATGAGTGAATGCATTGGTGAATGTGGAATGATCCCAAAACATACTAATTTACCCCACATATATTTTCATGCACCCTTGATGACACATGGCTCTCCTGGAGCTTGTTTATCTCCACTTGTGATTCATTCACCCTCCCATAAGAACTTAGGATAAAATAATTATCCTCACCATAGTCTTAAGGAATAATACTAGAATATTCCCTTGGAGATAAGCCCTCTAGCTTATCCCCTTTTCTAGGTTCTTAGCCCTCCATTTCCTTTCCTAGTGGAGTTTAGTCCCCCATACTCTTTTATTGCAGTCAATATACAAGCAATGATGTATTATATTAATGATATGGGTGTTTACATATACAAAAAGAGGCTCCCTAGCCTTTAGCAACTAGGCTCTCCAGCCTAATTCAACACATAAGCCTCTTAACTTATAACCACTTGTCTCTCCAGCCTATAAAACATATTTACTATTTCAACTGGGGCTCGGCCTTGGGGTATTACATTCCCCTCCCCTTATTTTTGCACTATAGTTGGTGCAATATATATATATATATATATATATTACCAAAATTTAAAAAATATGCAGGTATTCTACCTGCATAGCATCTTCATTCTCCCAAGTTGCATCTTCAGGACTGTACCAGGTCCATTGGACCTTTACTAGATCTATGGATAGATTCTGGAGCTGCTTAATTTTCCAGTCCAATATGCACACCAGTTGCACTTGAAAAGCTCCTTCTTGCTCCACCTGAATCACATTCCAATCAATAACATTATTATCACCAGGTATATACTTTTTGAGAAATGATACATGGAATACATTATGAATAGACATTGATGCAGGTTGTCACATACCCACTACCTAAATCGGATTTTTCCAATTTTCCGCCAAATCAGAACCCTGAATTACCTACGAAGACCTAGCACGAGCTAGCCCTTTCTCTCTCCCCGCTCCCCTGCGGTTGCGGGTCATGATCATAGTCCGAATAAACGCAATACCTCTTTCATACTTCGCGCCTCGGTGCTACAGTGATGTCAAGTCGTTTGACTTGGCAACCACTGAACCCCGATAGGGCTAGCGATCGACCAATGGGGATGAATCCCTACAGGGTTAGAAAATGTCCAATAAGAACAAATCTCAATAGGGCTAGGAGGATAGCCAATGAGAAATGACCTCGTTGCGTGGTGAAGTGGAATACAGGTGGCAGAGAGGGAAACACGTGGCCAAAATGGGAGATCTTACGACATGTGGCCTCCGTCAATCGGATGACCCATATCTACCCCGGGATTTCCACAATGGAAAGTCTCGATCTACTGGGGTGTTAACCCTCGAGTATCTTCTGACAGATCCAATGACTGTCGGGTTTTTCAGCCGAGATCTGATGGCTCAAACAGATTCCTAACTTGTGGGCTCTCCCACGACTTTCTAAACATGGAAAGATCCACGGTCCAGATACTCTCATGGATTTTGGGGATCTATAGTCCCGATTTCTTCGCTATCCATGAAGTCACAAAGAAACCAAGTAGTAGGGAGTTTAACACCCTACTTTCTCCTACCAATATAATAGTCGAGTGTGACCATAGACTTCCTAACGGGATCTCATCCGTCGTTCACCATCTATCAAAGTTAAGGCCCTTAACTTTCTAGCTTCCTCTTACCGAATCTAACGATCATGAGTGACCATAGATTTCCTGACGGAATCTCGTCCGTCGATTCAATATCTATCAGAGATTTCTTAGGGCCTTGCACCCTCACGTCCTCCTTCCAGGTTCTTGATGGGATTTTCAAGGAGGGTATCTCTATGGGGAGATTTACTCAGGGTACCACCTAAGGTAGGTAAGGATGTCATCCTCTCGAGAACCAGACGTGAAGTCTGAATTAGATCAGTACGCATGTAAATAACAATTCATGAGGTCATAATCCATACATAGTCCTTCCATACAAATATACAGCTACTAGTACATATCAAAATACCATACATACATTCTTGTAATGAAATCATTCACAGTTTCACAGCTTATGGGCATAATCATCAGCATGAACATATACATATATTTCAAGATGCCAAAGGCAAAACACTTATCAGAAATAACACAAGGGGTTATGCAACTACTGAGAGGGGTGCCTGTTTCCACCCAACCGTAGGCTCAGCGACTCCCGGTGGATTTAACACTAGCCACACCCGAGCTGAGACCACGATGCTATGAGATTGCGTCTCTGTTTGCCAGTGACCAGGAGTGAAGGTTACTCTCCTTCCTCTCTACTATCACTCACTTTGTGTATTGCCAAAGTGCTCCCCTCGCATCTGCCCAAATCTCTTCTACCCCACGCCTTATCCTCTTGCGAGGTTGCATGTGGCGCAATTACCCTCGCGCTGATCAGGCTTGACGGCTCTACGAATGGGAGGTTCACCTCCCATCCCTCATTAATCCATCTACCTACAAGCCTGCGAGACATTTAATTTAGAGCCAGCGAGCCGCTTTTGGTTCTCCAGGCTAGTGGAGTCCAAATACGGTATTAATTCTCGGTGGAAGTTAACGCCACCTTTCCAGGTACCTTCCACCACCATCGTGGTCTCTTTTTCTGCACATCCCCTCTCAACATTCCTGCAATATAATTTCATAATGTTATTCACATTTATTGACCTTTTTCACAAGGTCCATTTACATCACATATTCACATCTATGAGTTTGCCACAGTTCTTGGCCATTCCAATTATTTTTACAAACTGGGGGAAATAGGGTGCTACACAGGTAATTCAAGCATATATACTATAGGCCCAATCCTCTCTAGGATTTCAAACGACCCACAATAACGAGCTGCCAACTTTGAACAATTTCCAAACTTCAGGGAACTTCTGTTCGCCTTCACTTTCAAGAATACATGATCACCCTATTTAAATTCTCTGTGGGTTCTAGGGATGATTTTAAGGATGGAAATTTGTTTTAAAATGCAGAAACCTTGGCGAATCTTACAAATCCTTCATATTCCAACTATAAATGTTTGACGATATTTTTGTAAAAATATTCAAATTTATAAGGATTTTATATAGTTTTTAAAAACATTTGACAATTTTTAAGGTAAAATAATTTTATCCTATAGAATTTGGGCGAATCATTTTTAAAATAGCGAATCTCGTTATTGGAAAAACCATGGAAAATTAGCCCATGAGCGAAATTTAGCCCCTAAAATCATCCATGGTGGGTTCTTCCCTTATCAACATAAATTTTCTTCCTGTCTTGAGAAGCCTTTAAATTATGTTTTATTTTTTTCATCTTCTCTTCCATTTCCATAAGAAAATATGTTCCAACCACTGCTCTATCTGTTAGGTTTTTGTTGGCCCTTGACCAAGTTTTGGGAGATCCTTGGTCAAGTTTGACCTATTTTGAGACTTTGAATTCCTGTCAAAGAAAAAGCAAATATCATAGGATCTCTGCGCCCTTTTTGGTCCTTTTTGGGGTTTGGGATTATGTAATGGGTATGGGATGTCGGCCCATGGGTTTACCCATGTTTAGGCCTATTTTATAAAGTATAAATAGATGTCTAGGAAATGTAAGGAAGGCCATCTATGTGATCAAAGGATTGTAAGTGCTCTGTGCATACTGTGTAAAGCTTATAGAGTTGAGTACAAGTGACTGTAAAAGGATTAGTGCTTAAACCTAGCTTTGGGAAGGAGGATTTGGAAAGGTGCGTGCAGATCTCCTGTTCTATGCGGAGTAGGGTTTTTGAGGCTTTGTGCTTGTAACTAATTAATAAAAGATAATAGAAGAGAAGAAGAGTTGGTGGACGTAGCCCAAGGGGGGGTGAACCACTGCTATGTTTCTCTGCTCTGTGCAATGTGTTGATGTGCTTATATGTTGACATGCTTAGTGCTTTAATATAGATGAATGATCTATCGATGCTTAGTGCTTAATAACGTGGATGTGATATCTGACTGATATACATATGCTTAGTGTTGAATCTGCTAAGACCTGATCTGTTTCATCATGCTAAGTGTTGTTAGATACTAGATTTGGTTGGATACTGTGATGCTTTGTAATTAGGGTTTGTCTGCACTGTTACCAAGAACTGAATGTTTACTGTTAAGTTCTTTGTTAAATGTTAGAATCATAGATTTGTGTCCCAACTAAGGTTGTAGACATCTGAGTCCTACAACCACCCCTATCTCTACCTTGGGTGAGACTTCATTTGCTTCGTAGATCTTGTCGAAATGGCCGGTAGTTAGGGTTTTGTTGGTGCGTTGTTGTAGCATTGAACCCTGGGTCTTCCCTTGTGCCAACAAATGGTTCTGTTGTCGAGACCTGAAACTATGATTGCTGGGAACTGATAAAGAAGAAGCTTTGTGAAAAGATCTGATCTGAAATTGTGAAAGCTCTGTGCATAGGTATTTCGCTCTAGTGCACAATACTCTACTAAGTTTGTGAAGCTCTATGCTAAAGAAAATATGTCCGATCTGAAGAAAAGAGGTAAGATTTGAACACTTTGTGCTCTGATAAAGGTAAGAATAGTGAAATTTTTTAGATCTGGAAGCTTTGTGTTCTATAGAAGTAAGATTAGTGGAAATTTTTGTTTCTAAAGTATGGATCTAGGCATGTTTGATAAGATTTATCCTATATTGAAAACTATGGTACTAATAGAAAATAGAATATTTGATATGAGTAGATCTGATAAGAATAATGAAAGATATGTTATACCTATGTATAGAAAGAATGTTTTGACTAACAAATGGATGCAGGATCCTAGAAAGAATTTTTTGCAGGTTAACTACTATGATCCTAGTGTGCAGTACAGGAAAGTCTGGGGATCATTTAAGAGAAAGAGAGGATTAACCCTTTGTTACAGTTGCAGAAGACCAAGACATATGGCTAAGGAATGCCCTAGTAAAAAACCTATTTGCCTCTGTTGCAACACTATGGACCATGAAGTTTTGGATTTCCCTAGAATGATTGCTCAACTTGAAAGGATGAATATGAGACAAGAAGACCATGAACACAGTCAAGCAACTGAGATTATGGAATAACTCCAGAAAGAATCAGAGAAAGTATTGCTACAGATGAAAGAAACCATGAATGATCACTGACATATCATTTTATGAGAGGTATTCAAAGAAAAATAATGCATCAAAGAAAGAATAGGAGACTTCGAAATTGACTATGTTCTGGATGAGGAAACACATGTGAATATCATGATAGAAAGAACTTGGGAAGCTATAGGAAGGTCTGCTATGATTCCTTTCTTCTTACTTAGTTTTCTAGCCTTCTAGCTCACCGAAAAGAAGGCTAGAAAACTAAGTAAGAAGAAAGCTAAGCTTGAAAAGTTACAGAAGGTTCCCAAGGGAACGTCACAGAAGGAAAATTTACAAAATTGGAGCTTCACTAGAATACCAGAACAATGTCACATGGCACTTTGCCATGGCGAAGCAATATAGCCATTAGAGACAGAATAATCGTTCAAATGACGCCCCGAATGAGAAGAAAGGAATTAATGATTAGACAACTTGCCACCAGACCATTGGGACTGCACAATAATAGACATAACTGAGTTAATGAAGGCTTCTTACATGTTGCAAGAGATCTGTTACCAAGTATCTATTTATCCCGTCGCGCCACGCACCGAGAACACTTTTGCTAACCGAGAATTTGAGCCTGCAGATTAGTTGATTTTCACACAGTGATCACCGTGCTTTTTCCATCTGTCCCATTGCATTGAGATATTACTCTCCAACCCTGCAATTTTCAAACCTGAGCATGTATGTCGAACGAGTTCAGCGCGACAGAGAAAATTGTTGAGGAATTTCTCATCAACCTCAAGACCGAAAGAGAAATGTTGATGTCTGCAGGTATACAAGCGTCATCGACGAGAGGACTGCAAGCTTCTCCCTCGACTTCTCATTGAGCTGGATCATCCTAATCATTAGCAGAAAAGAAAACCAAACACAGAGATGACCTAGCCAATGCAAAGTTGATCCCATCTATATTACCCGACTATATCCCGCCTCTAGCCAACGTAGTAAGTCATGATAGTGTACCTAGAAATTTCGAGTACACCATGGTCACTGCATACCTCCCGAAAGGGGATACACGTAGTTCGAGCGCAGCAAGACAAGATCGCAGCGTTGAAGTTCAGTGACTTCAACCTTGAATATTGAAAGAACCACAACAAGCTTGCCCCGTATAAGTACCTAACTAAGACAAAGGGAAAGAACTCAAAAGATCATCCCTCGGTCGTGGATGATGAAACTCGCGCAGTCCACCTTGCTAAATGTCATGAAAATCCCCCACTTTAGAAGGCACCAGGAAGTCAATGCCTGTGTCAAGATGCTACTGTCGTTTTACCATGGCAACTACGTATGGCTAGATCATCGTATTACAGTCGATCTGACGCTAATCCATAGGATCACAAGGTTGAATATGCAAGGACCTAACCCATGAAAGGCCACAGATCGTGCACTAGCACATAATATTAAGGACACATACGACGATGTCGAGAAGGGGACATGAGGCTACAAGGTAGATTCCATCCATAATGGCGCAGTGTGTCTAGCATGTGAGTTAATAGCTGGAAAGATGGTATGCAAGAACTGACCCACACAGGTCACGGGATTTCTCGTTGACCTCGTGGAGAAGTGTGTAGAAGGCTTACAGATGAACTGGGTGAAGTACCTAGTCAATCATCTTGAACTAGACTACCGCAAAGCCCAGGATCAGGGATATGAGTTCCATTTCAGCTAGATCCTGATCCTTATCGCCTTTGTTTCTTGGGAGATGCTGGAAGGTGTGACCTTCCCGGACATCGAGCCATTTGAGCCACTCGCCGTGAAGTTCGCTACACTTTGGTACTCAAGCGATATGAACAAATAGTGGTAGTCGAACGCTGTTTTTCATACATGCTACCTTCAGTTGAAGAGAGCCATTGAAGTTGAGCCTCACATGACTTCAAACACTTTACAAATATTCTGACCCCTGATGAAGTTTAGTGCAGATCGACATTTCATTTACATTATAGTGTGAGCTGATAAACACAAGGAACAACTCCAGTTGTACTATAAACTTACAGAAGAGGACCTGGAGGATATCACTAAGGATTGGTCTGTAGACCTCCTTATCCCTGCCAACCTTGTAGAGATGTCTGATCCTGAACTGGACAACCTGGAGACCACTCACAAAGAACAGGACACACCTAGGACCAACAGAGGAAAGAAGACTGAGGAGGTCCAAGATTTAAGCAACGCCTTAGGGAAGACTACTTCTACATCCCTTGAGCGAAGAGGTGATAGAGATGTAGAAGAGATGAAGGACTGAGAATATGAACAAAATAAAGGAGAAGTAAAACCACCTAGAGATGAGGCTGACCCCTTGAAGAAGAGGAAGGTTTCTTCCCCTAAACCTTATTCTCGGAAGAAATCATGAGCCACCGTGACCAAGTTGTAGACTACACTTACTCTTGATGACTTTGAATTCATCATAGGAGCTCTAAATGATGCTTCACTGGAAATCGCAGAGAAACAAGGAGCGAAGAAAGAGGAACTATATGATAGAATTGAGGTCAAGATCTAAGGGGTACAACAGGCTCTTTAGTCTAGTCGCACAGTCTCCACTGTTCCCCTGCCATCAAGAGAACAAGAATTGGGAGATGAGCCAGCCCAACTTTGCTTCCTAGCAGATGCAACTGAAGCTCGCCTTCGACGAGTACAAGAAGAAACAGAACAATCCACCCAGGCTTTGACGAAAGTACCATGAGTACTTGTAGAACATCACCAAGTTGCAGAACAAAAGAAGATTTCTCTCCAGACAAAGTTTGATGAGGAGAAACTGCAAATGCAACAAGAAAATGAACAATTTCTCTTAAGGAAACTCGAGGTAAAAGAAGCAGTCAACATAACACTTCACTCTGTTATAGGATTAGAGCCATAGGAAAAAGACCAGATTGAGCATCAAGTAGAGCAGCTCGCAGAAGCCATCCGACAACTACAACAAAGAATAGCAGATTTAGAGCTCCGCACAGTGCCCAACACTCTGCAGGATGTCAGAGTTCAAAGAGAAGCAACTGGATGGAGCACAGACGAGAGAATAAAATATTTTTCCATGGAATGCAGGAAAATGAGTGACCACAGTGCCCCAAATTATGAAAAACTCATTGAGAACGAAGAACTAAAGGAACTGGAGTTGCAACTCTAGGAGGCGAAGAAAAAAATAGAGACAATACAGGCGCAGTTGAAGCCCCTGTCAGCTGTAGAAAGAATGAAATGATCCCATGAGAAATGCACTACCCAACAACAGGTTCACACCATTCAGAGCAAAGTCATGGAAGTGACTCAAAGACTCCAACCTGTACAGGACACAACTTACCAACTATTCAAAAATATTGAAGGTCGAGGAGCAGAACTGGAGCAAGTTGTTGTTGCAACAGAACAACGCCTAGAAGGACCCGTGAATGAGGAAGTCATGAAAGAGTTCACTGAATAGGAGGTTGTGGCACAACAACAAGTCGAAGCATCTTGAGCCAAGCTCGAAGCTTTTGAAGCAGAAATACCCAGATCAGAGTGACTCGGGACGAGTCATAGGTGAGTGTTGGGGGCTTGTTGGCCCTTGACCAAGTTTTGGGAGATCCTTGGTTAAGTTTGACCTATTTTGGGACTTGGATAGCCTGTCGAAGATAGAGTGCAAGATGAAGCAGAGATCGCAGGATCTTGGCCCCTTTTTCAGTCCTTTTTGGGGTTTGAAATTATGTAAGGGGTATGGGATGTCGGCCCATGGGTTTACCCATGTTTAGGCCTATTTTGTAAAGTATAAATAGATGTATAGGAAATGTAAGGAAGGGCATCTATGTGATGTTAGGCCAATGTGATAAGTGCTAGTGATCGATCTATGTGATTAAAGGATTGTAAGTGCTTTGTGCATACTGTCTGAACCTTACAGAGCTGAGTGAAAGTGATTGTAGAAGGCTTAGTGATATAACCTAGCTCGGGGAAGGAGGATCTGGCGAGGTGCATGCAGATCTCTTGTCCTATGCGGAGTAGGGTTTTTGAGGCATTGTGCATGGAACTGATTAACAAAAGATAATAGAAGAGAAGAAGAGTTGGTGGACGTAGCCTTGGGGGGGTGAACCATGTATATGTTGTGTTTCTTTGCTCTGTGCAATGTGTTGATGTGCTTATATGTTAACGTGCTTAGTGCTTTAATATAGATGGATGATCTGTCGATGCTTAGTGCTTAATAACATGGATGCTAGATCTGACTGACATACATATGCTTAGTGTTAAATCTACTAAGACCTGATCTGTTTCATCATGCTAAGTGCTGTTAGATGCTAGATCTGGTTGGATACTTCGATGCTCTATAATTAGGTTTTGTCGGCGCTGGTACCAATAACTGAATATTGATGAATTTTTACTGCTAAGTGCTCTGTTAAATGTTAGAATCATAGATCTGTGTCTCATCTAAGGTTGCATACATCTGAGTCCTGCAACCACCCCTACCTCTACCTCGGGTGAGACTTCATTTTCTTCGCAGGTGTTGCTGAAAGGGCTGGTAGTTAGGGTTTTTTTGGTGCGTTGTTGTAGCGTTGGACCCTGGGTCTTCCCCTGTGCCAATAGTTGACCCAACTTATAGGTGTGTTTCACTTTCTACCATAAAGTGCCTCAATTGGGTTCATCTCCAGAGATGCTTGGTACCCATTGTTGTAAGCAAAATATACCAAGTGTAGTTTGTCTTCCCATTTTCATGGTTTATCCATCACATACATCCTCAACATATTCTCAATCACTTGATTCACCCTTTTTGTTTTCCCATTAGATTCTAGATGCTAAGTTGTGCTAAAATTCAAATTTGTTACAAATCCTTTAAATAATCCTTTCTAGAAATTCGATGTGAATTTTGGATCTCTTTCAGACACAATTGTCTTGGGTATACCATGCAATTGAACAATTTCCCTCATATAAATATCAACAACGTTAGTTTCTTTGTGAGTGAGCTTCACTGGAATGAAATGAACAGCTTTGGTAAGCTTTTCCACCACTACCATGATAATATCATGTTGCTTTCTTGTGCTAGGAAGTTTGGTGATGAAGTCCATTGTTGATACTTTCCATTTCCACTCAGGAATGGGTAATGGTTGTAGCAACCTAGTTGGGTGTCTATGCTCAGCCTTTACCTTTTGACACTCCAAACATTTGGCAATGTACTCAACAATTTCTTTCTTCATGCCTGACCAATAATATTGGCTCTTGACAATTGAAATAGTTTTCTGATACCCTGGGTGTCCAGCATAAGGTACTTTATACATTTCTCTCAATATCATATTTTTCAATTCTTGGGATTTTGGTATATAAATTCCACTTATGTACCTGATAATTTCATCATTTCCCACCTTATAGTCTTCATTTTTCTACTGCAAATTACCTTGCTGAAATTTTGTGATTATTTCTATGTATTGCAAATATGATTTTGTTGCCTCCAAGATTCCGTCTTTCAAATAAGATTGGTACATTCTAATGGTTTGAGCATGAAAATCATGCACTCATTTGCTGAGTGCACACTCATCTGTTGAGTGCATCCACCACTTTTTTCTCTTTCCATTTGATATGATTTATATCAAAGTCATATTCACTAAGACATTCCAACCACCTGCTCTGTCTGGAATTTAGAGTTGGTTGTATGAATAAATATTTCAGGCCATGATAGTCTGTTCTTAACTCGAACCTTTTTCCCATGAGGTAGTGCCTCCACTTCTTCAAGGAATGTACTATGGATGCCAACTCCAAATCATGAGTGGCATAATGAATTTCATTCTCCTTCAACTTCCTTGATTCATAACATACAACATACCCATTTTGACTAAGGACTCCACCAAGTCCTTTTTTGCATGCATCTATGCATACCATGAAATCTTCATTTGGATCAACAATCTTTAAAATTTGAGCACTGGTTAATGATCGCTTCAAGTGATGGAATCTCTTTTCACAATCTAATGTCCACTGAAACTTCACTCCTTGTTTTGTAAGGAAGTGATCGGGTGGACAATTTTTGAGAATTTTGCAATAAATCGTTTTCAGTAGCCTGCAAGGCCTATGAATGATCTAACTTCTGTCACATTCTTTGGTGTTGAACATCCTCTAATGGCCTCAATCTTTTCAAGATCCACTGTTATCCCTTCCTCAGATATGATATGCCCAAAATAATGAATTTGGTTTTGATAA
This sequence comes from Picea abies, assembly GCA_900067695.1. NCBI lineage: Eukaryota > Viridiplantae > Streptophyta > Pinopsida > Pinales > Pinaceae > Picea > Picea abies. The sequence goes on along the minus strand of CBVK0101172925.1, from coordinate 10,437 downwards.
AATGAGCACTTACTCAATTTGGAATACAACTGATGCTCCATTAATACTTGCAATACCATCTTCAAGTGTTGCTCATGCTCTTATTTTGACCTTGAATATATAAGAATGTCATCTAAAAAGACAATGACAAACTTATATAAGTACTCTCTAAAAATATTTTTCATTAAATACATGAAGACAACTAGTGCATTTGATAACCCAAATGGAACCACTGTGAACTTATAATGACCATACCTTGTTCTGAAGGAAGTCTTGTTGATGTCTTCATCTTTAATTCTTACCGGATGATACCTTGATCTGAAATCAATCTTGGAGAATATTTTTGCATTCTTCAATTGATCAAAGAGGTCATTGATCCTTGGAAACAAATACTTATTCTTTACAGTTACTTTGTTCAACTTCCTAAAGTCAATACAAAGTCTCAATGTTCCATCCTTCTTCACAAACAAAACCGGGGCACCCCAAGGGGACACACTTGGGCGTATATACCCCTTCTTCAGAAGATCTTCAAGATGCATTTGTAGCTCCTTCAATTCTAGTGTACTCATCCTGTGAGGAGTCTTGGATACTGGAGCTACTCCAGGCATCAGATTTATAGAGAAATCAATATCTCTTTTAGGGGGTAATTCTGGTATTTCTTTAAACACATCCTCAAAATCCTTTACGATTGCATAATCTTCAATATTTGACACCTTATCCTTAAGTGTTTCTTCCATATGAGATGCAAATATTTGACATCCCTTTATGTAACATTTCTTTAGTTGCATTGCCAAGATTTCTCTGACAATTACTTCCCTAGGAATTCCCTAGATTGTCCTTAGGTTCCCTTCCTCATCCAGGAAAGTAAATGCCTTGTTATGATAGTCTATAATAGCATGGTGTTGGTCCATCCAATACATATCAATTAAATATTCATAGGAACATAAAGAAAAGATGTTCAAATCTTCCTTGGTGCTCAGCCCATTCATGCCCACTGGACATGACTTAACCATCTCATTAAGATTTATTTTGGCTCCGGTATCCAGTTGCACCCACCAAGATTTTCCATGCTTTCTTCTTGAAAAATGAAATATTTCCACCATCTTAGAATCTATATAAATATGACTAGCTCCCAAATCAATTAAAATTGAAATGGTTTAGTTGTTTATCATACCTTCCACTTCAATCACGTGTGATTGAAATTCAGTTTTCTCGTTGGCCAGGGTTGCATAGATCCTGGATACATTTCTTCACATGCCCTCCACTATTTTAGCTTGATGTACATTGTGAATATCTCTCACGTTGTCACTTCTGTGAGGAAAATATCTATACTTATGATATCCCTTACAACTCCAACATTGAATAGGTGGTTTCCTTGGCCTTTGCCCACATGTCTCAATCGTTCTGGGCTCTCTAGAAGTTGGTTGTTCCTGAGGAGTATTTCTGAAGAATGGTGGTTTATTCCATGTCTTCCTCTGTTCCATCTTGAACTTCTTCTTGTCTTCCCAAGATTTTTGGAAAGTTGGCTTTCCTTTGTGTTGATCATATAGGAATTTATCTCGCCTTATGGTCTCCTCCAAAGTCTTGGGATCATCATATTGTATCTTGTCATTGATGAATGATGGTAGCCCACTAAAATACCTCTAAATCTTAATTGTCTCTCATCCTTGATGAAGGATAAATACTTTAACAGTTCTAAAAACTATATTTCATATTCATCAATGGTCATACTCCCTAGCTTGAGTTCAAAGAATACCTTCTTTTTCTATTCATAATATCTCTTAGTCAAGTATTTATTTTCAAAATACTTCTTGAATTCCTTCCAAGTAACATTTTTTCTCTTTAGTGTGTTGCACCTGCACAAGTTGATCCCACCACATGGATTCCTTTCCTTTGAGATGATAGATAACAATTCTTCCTTTTGCATGTGAATAATAATTATGCAATTGAAAATATTTTATCATTCCTAGCAGCCATGTCTCTGCATCTTCATCCTTCTTGTGCTCACCATCAAATGTAGGAGGTTTTAGTTTTTTCATTTCTCCTCACAATATATCCACCCTCGACCTCTTCTTATGCTTCCTGAAAAGGGATGAACTGGAGCTATTGTGTGCTCTCTTATTGGAATGCCTTGGGGAGTGATGGTGATGTCTGCTAACACTCCTTGATCTCACTTTCCCCTTAAGAGGCCTATGACTTCCCGATTTTCTTGAGTCATTCTCCTTATCCAATTTCTTTTCAATTCTATCCAAGATCTGCATTAACATCATGCCAAATTCCTACTGTTTCTCCTTGGATTTCATAAGCCTTGCATTATCATCTTTATAACTTTGGACATATTTCTACAACTTTTTAATGGTCTCTACCATATTCATGTTTTCATCCTTTCCTTCTCCATGTCCATTGGAGTTTGTTCCTTCAATACCCATATGGACATCCATCCCTCTGATATCATATTTCTAGATGTAATCCCACTGTTCATATTCCATTCCTCTACACTCTGTGCTAATCCTAATTTGATCTAGTTGTTGTTAACTCTGCAAAATGTGTAGCCAACAGAACTTTGCCAGGCTAAATGTTTCAACAATTTCATGAAAATATGAACCATTTTGGTTCAATAATATATCAGACTTATTTCTTCTGATTTTATAAGAAATTTTATGTTCAACTCAATTTTCTGGGTGAACATTTATGTTCTACTTTCCAATATCTTTCCAATGACTGCTCCCTTTCTCAATTCTTAGTCTTGAGCTGAAAGTTATGGATATTTGAATAGTTGTGCTTCCTGGGAGGTGTCTCTTGTAAAATTATTCTTCTTTATCATAGATGAATTGGCTCTTGGATCCATATTGGATCCTCTCTTCAGGTTTATAGGCCTTATTTACTTTATTAGGTGCATGTTCATACAAATAAAAAAAAACGCACGGGCTCCTTTTCTAAGCCCCTTTCTATCTTAAAAATCAATCTTCAAGAACTAGTCCTTTTTCTTCGGCCCACAATATCATGTGACCATGGGATATTACCATGCATTTAGCCACACGATGTTTTTCGAAGCTCTGAGTCTTCAGATATTCAGAAATTCAAGCTTTGGAGGTTTTCATAGCATCACACTTTACTTTCTCTGAACGTCAAAATGGAGAACTCCCATAGGGTACTTATTTGGAGATTCGGGGCTTTGGTGCTTTGAAGCTTCGGGATTTTAAGGTTCTTATACTTTTACACCTTATTTTTCCCAAAATCCAAACTTTTTAATTTTTGGGCTGGCTCTTCGGTGTTTCATTACTCTGGCACTTCGTTGCTTTGAGCTTCGAAAATTTGGACCACACAACATGCAAAATTCCCCGAACGTCGAATGAGCGAACTACTTCAGTGCTCCTAGGATCTGGATCTTTGGGCTTCAAAAGATATTGCAACAAGATACACACATATCCCTGAATTTCGAATCTATGAACTTCCAGAATCTCATCAACAATCACACACCAAGGGGTTTCTACATGTTGAAAATATAGAGATGACACCTGGCCTAATCTATGGATGACAGGTGTCAAGTTATAATTAGCCCAAAAGGTATATGAAAATCCTGAACAAGATGACATGTGGCATTCTAAGAGTGGGTCCATGTCACACTAGGTGATGTCATCATGCCACATCACTCCTATTCTTTGGGGCTTCAGAGAACTTCTCAGTACCACACAACACATCTCCCGAATGTCGAATTTCCAAATAGGTCCATGTCACCCTATGTGATGTCATCATGTTGTGTCACTCCAGTGCTCCAGGACTTCAATACTTCTGGACTTCGGAGAGTCCCACACTAGAGCACATCAAAACACCAGAATGCCAAACTTTTCAAACAATGTTCTCCAGAGCTTCGAAACTTCAGGGCTCCAGGACTTTGGAAAAATTCTCATCTGCACACTTTAAAACTCTCGATTTATGAACTCCCGATAAGGTCCACATCACTCTAACACTCTTGGACTTTAGCACTTTGGGTTCTAAAGATATCACACCACCACACTTTATAACTCTCAAACACCGAACTTCCAAACAAGTGCTTCCCAAAGCTTCATAATTTTGGGGCTCTGGGACTTCAAAACTTTGGGCTTCATAGGATTTCGCAGTTTAAAACCACCCCACCCTGAAACTATCGAGCACGAAAATTTTGAAAACTTTCTAATCTTTGGACACGTGTCCATGAACATGAATGGTATGCATTAGTTTTGGACTTCGGGAAAAACACCACTCCGTGCAACCACAAACAGATTTCCTTGAACGCCAAACTGTCAAACGACTTGGGGGATCCAACGATCCACCTTCTCCCAAACGATCTACAGTGTGGGTTCAATATATGACTTTATAGCTTCCGGGAGTTTTCCTCCTTTCAGTCAAATACTTAAAACTTGCGGAAGCAACAAAGTCTGAAGGACTGGAGGGGTTAACCACCACGTTCCTTTCCCAAATATGATGGTTGTGAAGGATCTGGTCCCCTCCTGAACAGATCTTGTTCGTTCACATTCTCACAAGGTGATTCCTCTTATTTTGAGAACTTAACATTCGACCCATTCGAGGTTGGAGTTTACTTGACATATGTTTAATTATGATCATTTCACCACTTTGGCCAATTTCTTCAAATTTTCCAAGAATTTTAACAACAAAAATTATGGATTTTACCCAATTCCACACAAGTGACTCAATCGACTTGCTCAGCCCATCCAAAGTCAGTGTTGGAAACATGAGCTCTAGTACCAATTTGTAACATACGCAGGCTCCGACCTATTGGGCTTTGCCACACTTAAACTCTTGCGGAAATTCATACATTGTAACATACCTGACCTTCCAGGCCGGTCATGCCAACTCCATAAAAACAAAAATACCATCTATATATATATAACTTAAGGAAACAAAACATATTATGTAAACACACAGATTCATGCGGAAATAACAGTAAAAATATACATGCAAAATACACAGGAAAAACCCATAAACATAACCACACGTATGAATACACAGGTCTTAAGTCCATCAAGTATGGGTGATGGAAGGAGAAAATTTCATGTATGGAACATGTAATGGCAACAACCACACTTAGTCAAGGAACTGTGTTGGCAACAACAAAATTCAGGTAAGGAACAATACGACACAGGTAAGGTATAGGTGTGTTTTTCATAACAAGAAATGTACCGGATCATTGCTGAAGGTGTGTATGAGGCATGGAGAGGTTCCATTGATGGATTCAATGGATGCGTGAGTGAATGTGTTGGTGAATGGGGAAGGATTCCAAAACAAACTAATTTTCCCCACATATATTTGCATGTGCCCTTGATGACACATGGCTTTCGTGGAGCTCATTTCTCTCCACTTGTGATTCATTCACCCTCCCATAGTAACTTAAGATAAAATAATTATCCTCACCATAGTCTTAAGGAATAATACTATAATATTCCCTTGGAGATAAGCCCTCTAGCTTATCCCCTTTTCTAGGCTCTTAGCCCTCCCTTTCCCTTCCTAGTGGAGTTTAGTCCCCCACACTATTTTATCTTGTTCAATATACATGCAATGATGTATTATATTAATGATATGAGTGTTTACATATACAAAAATAGGCTCCTTGGCCTTTATCATCTAGGCTCTTCGACCTTATTCTACACATAAGCCTCCTATCTTATAATCACTTGGCTCACCAGCCTATAAAACATATTTACAATTTCAGCTGGGGCTACCTTGGGGTATTACATTATTCCTTCACTCCTTAGAAATATGAAAATGAACCCCTTCTTACTCTTTGAAAACTATAAAATCTAAACCTGTATTCATATCCTATGTTTCCTATAATTTCTTATCTACCACTGGACAATTATATGTACAAACTGAAAACCAAAACTTCTCTATTGAATTGCAATACTAAAATAAATTCTTATATATGAGCTTATTTATACACTTTCAACTCCTAATATAATCAATATAAAACCATACTCATGTATACTTATATTTCCAATGTAACCATGAATGAGCTAAATTATTGATCTTTGCTTTCACTTTCAATTAAAAAAAGAAACAAATATGAATAGTGAAAATGCATCATGCAATTTGGATTGATATTCACAGTGTATGAAAAATATTACTCCACTTGATAATTCCAAGTATACTTCTAGGGGATGTTCATAATAATAGAAAATTATCACCTAATTATCCATAAATATTTCTACCTAGTCTAATTGGTTGAACATCTTTTCTGAAATCACTTCTTCTTTAGTCAGATATGTCTATTCTACTTGTGATTTACCTAAAATCAAGGAATAAGAAGAGCATATAATGTTGAATTCATGTTTATAGACCTAAACTAATTCTGATCGATTATCATCAAACACTTTATCCTTAGGAACAAAGGACAACAATTCTTTTGTTTGAAGACTTCCATCATAATCATCATAGTCAATATAAGTTGGTTCAATGCTATATTCATGTGCATACTTCTATGGAAATATTCTCTTCATCATCCTGTTATTCATTGTATCTGGGATGATTGATAAAAATGTTTTAAACTTTTAATTCATAACAATGCTTTTCATAAAGCCTTTGAAAGGATTGGTGCATATTTTCTTCATGGACAACTTGGACTTCACAACTATTCATAATAGAAATTTCATCATCATCATATTCATATCCATCATAGACTGGTGTATACATATCGTTACCATCTTCATTTGGTTCTTCTTTTGAAAAAAAATAAAGAATAAAAGGAATATTGGCTTCAAAGATTTTATTTTCATACACTATTTCTGCTACCTGTTTAGAAAATGATTTCATGTGTTTCTCATACACAAGGATTCGAGACAAAATTTTCTTTAGCAAATGCATAAATAAACTCTTCTTGAATACCCAAGATATTATGAAGAATATTGGGAGCTTCTTGAAAATTCTTAGAGATTCCATTATCAACATAAAAATCTTCATTATAAACACCATTTTTCCTAGGTAAACTTTCTTGATGAAAATATTCTCACGTTTAAACACAACTACTATCATGTTCTAATACTCTATAAACAACATGATTTTGAAAAAGATTTTAAAACAAAAATATACCTTTCTTGATTTTCTTGACTCAATCCTCCTTTGAAAAAGTAATCCACATAAGTAGAAATACCAGTCTTAAAACTTGTATTATCACATACCACCTTTGGTGCTTCTTGAGAACATGGGTGCAATTTTTCTTCATAGATAAACTAGTATTTTTCATTGTCATTTCTATGATAACATTTCGTTTCACATTGTATCTCACAATGGTCTTTGAAAAGAAGTGTTATCACTAGAAAATGGCTCACTACAAATATATACAATGGATGAAGAATCAATTAACACAAACACAACATACTACCAATATTCATGGAAGGATTACACTCAATTTGGAAAGACAATCAAAAAATTATGTAAAAGTGGTTCTGTAAATATTTTCATATTCAGCCAAAGCCACACGCTCACATCTATGTAGGCTAACATAATGTACGACACTCAAAGTGCAGGAAATGCACGAATGACAGTCGAAAGACCCGCGTGAACGCTTTAACGATGCATTGATGAGTTTGGTCAGGCCTCAACCACTTTTGGGATGAAGGGGATCCACCCATACCAAAATCGCTCCCAAATTTCACCTTGGGATCACTGAAAAGGATGGGAGGTACCTCCAAGGGCCTCCCATTCACATTTAGAACCAATTAAGAAAAATATTTCCATCCTCCTATAAATAAAGCGCCATTGTATGCAAAAAAAAAGAAGCATTTGAGTATTGTTATGTTTCTCATTTTTAGCTTTGGGAAGCCATATTCCTCTTTTAAGGCTTTGGTTATCCATAGAAAGTGTTAGGACTCTCTCCTCTTCAGTAGTCCATCACTCTTTTCTTCAATATTTTCCTTTGTTAGTAAAAATAAGACTTTGTACTTGGGGACTCAAGAGCCATCCCAAGGAGGAAGAGGGGCTCATAAGTTCCCATATTTCTCCAAGGAGTATCAATTCGAAAATCAATTTACTTGGTATATCTATATTCTATTTTCTTTGTGCATTCATTTCAAGTTATTGTTTTCTCAGTTTAGATTTATTTCATTGTTGTTTATTTCTTGTTTCTTTATGTTAGTTGAGCCACTAACCAACTAACTCTTTGTTGTTATTTTTGGATAACCTAACTAGATAGTTAAGGGACATCCTTTTTTCTCACCCTTGTACCAAAATGAACTTAACAGATTGGAAACCATACTGAGGATTTGAATCAAAATTGTCCCCAATTAGGTTGTTAGAGTTTTATTTCTTACTTGTTTGCATGTGCAGGGGTCAAAACCAACCTATACTCGCCACTTGAGAGAAATATTTCACCCCATAGTAAGAGACTTTAAAAAAAAAAGTGTCCCACCAACTTTCCTGCATGTGTGCGAGTTTGAGAGGAACAAATGCACGGTCCACACACATATATGCTCTATCATAACTCTCCAAATGATTGTTTCCGATTCTGCCTCACAACTACCTTATTTTTGCAAAATTGTAAGGCTTGAGTTTCCCACTGCCACTTAGTAGTTTAGATTTGATTTTATCACTTTGTAAAAGCCAGTACAAGTAGGTTGAGATCTCATTATTTTATCCATAAACCCCACATCACACATAGATAATTAGGGAGATTAAAAGGAACCACAATATCCTTGATTTTCTTGATTTCCACATGGATGGATTAAAAGGTTTCACATTTGAATTTCAAAACAAAGATTTCATTTTACAAAAGTCATCACATTAAATCGGGTGTAGAAGACCATCTAAACCAATCTTAGAGTATGCTCTTTCCTTGCACCTTAGTGTGATCATGGAAATCAGAAAAAAAAGGTTTCTTGGATAAGTATCCATCTCCCTTGGTAAATCAAATCACTTTAAAAAATATGCCAATCCTCTAAACTTGTTGAAAATTAAATCCTAAAAGAGTGTTACACATTATTTTCATCACCACTATGACCGTTAATGATGTAAACCTATCTATTTCCTTTACAGGGATTAGTGGCCTGAATTCTTGAAGAAAGAAGGGAGAAGAAATTTTCCTGAGAGAAGAAATTGGATTTTCCTTTGTAAAAACCCTATTAAAGAGGATTTCCACAGGTTTCTCTATACATAGGGTGCAGAAATGCCCGATTTTCGTAGGTTTCACTATAGCTAGGCCATCGAATTTCTATAGGCTGCACTATAGCTAGGGTGCGGTGACCTCCATATGTGGGAAAAAACAAGAATTTTCTCAATGCTTCTAGAAGGAGAAGCTTCTATGGTGAGGTGGCTTCCAAATGGTTTGGATCTTACTCGCTTTTATGATTTAGTGGGATCATCCTAAACTCCTCACCTTATCCTCTTCATCTTATAAAAGGAGAGGAGCTCTCATGGAGAAAGTTGGATTGAGCTAGAGATTGATTGAGTTGAATTGGGCTTGATATTGTTAGCTTGGTAAGATTGGCTTTGAGCTTTTCTTTGTCAAGATAGATTGTGAGTAGCTATCAAATCTATGGTATCAGAATCCTTGGAGCAAGAAGTGTGTGGGAACCAAGGAACTAAAGGAACCTAACAACATCAAGGCATATGGTTGTATCTTTCTTCCACATTAATATAATACAATGTCATGCTTTTTTTCCATAGAATTATCTTTATTTTATTGCATAATTCCTTGATCATATGCATAGGTTGTCATTGAATATAATTCTATTGCTTTCACTTTGGTTGGTTTGTGTCTCACTGTAGGATCAGTACCACGAGAGCACCAGAGCGAAACATGAACAACAAAGACATAAGGAAGTGACACTTAATAGGTTGTCATTGAATATAATTCTATTGCTTTCACTTTGGTTGGTTTGTGTCTCACTGTAGGATCAGTACCACGAGAGCACCAGAGCGAAACATGAACAACAAAGACATAAGGAAGTGACACTTATAGGTATGTCTCTCGTCTTTTGTTTGGTAGTAAATTCAATGATTAGAGTCTAGGGAAAGCACCATGTTCTGTCTTGTTTTGTTCTATATCTAGGTGGATCTAGAGAGATTGGTTTATGTATTTACCGATTATCCTACAACAAAATTGACGACTCCACTGGGGAACATAATGTTTTCCTAGTTTTCCTTGCTTTCTTTTTTTGATTACTTGGTTTTTATTTTTTGAGTCACTGGGAGATCCATCTTGATTCTCTCAATGTTAAATTTCACTGGAAAACCTTCTTAATTTTTAATTTTTCCATTTTTATTTTATTTTCGCACCTTGCTTTGAGGGACAATGCGACGACTTAAGATTTCTACACCCTACCTATTTAGACCAGCGCAGAAACTTTGCACCCTACCCATACATGGCCTGTGGAAATCAATGATTTCCGCAATGTGTCAGTCTACGGCCTGCGAAAATTGTGAAAATTTTGATTTTTGATGGTTTTTCCTTACGTGAGATCGGAAGAG
>CBVK0101172921.1:0-16001 GCA_900067695.1 Picea abies | reverse complement strand
CCTTCTCTCAATCCTTGAAAGGGGATACCAAAGACTGGTTTAAACATTTGTAGCCAGAGACAATTAGCTCATGGAAGGAATTGAAGAATGGTTTTTTAAAGTTTTGGGGCAAGAATAAATCTTTGGATCTACAACTTACGGAATTATATGCTTTGAAAAAGCAAAGCAATGAAACTATTTCTACGTTCAGTAGAAGGTTTTCCAGTATTTATTACGATTTGCCCAAAGAATTCCAACCCACTGAAGTTGTTGCCATGCTCCAGTATGCCACTACTCTTCACCTAGATTTGTCTTTCCTTCTGATGGAAAGAAGAACTAAGACTTTACAGCAAATGTTTACTGATGCTCAGAAGATTCAACACAATATCCTAGCATGTGAAAATATTAGAGATGAGGGGTTGGATGCTTCAGAACATGAGAGTGAATATGGATAGAAAACAGTTGATTGGAATCTTGAGCATAGAATTGATAATATCATAGGTTCTCTTGAAGCTTTCAATGCAAATAATTTTGCAAAAGATTGTATTCCACTTATTGGAAAAGGAGGTGCTAATTTAGCTTCTGATCCATCCCATGATGAGCATGGAGTTGATTGTTTCATACATTCATTTGTAGACAGTCTAGAAGATAAGTTTGCAGATCAGCCTGTTGAAGAGCAGGTTGATGTTCCAAGTTTGTTCTTGTTAGATGACATTGCATATGTTGTTGATTTTCCTATATATGATGAATATGACAATGATTATGATGTTGACTTCCTAGAACAACCAATTGCACGTTCTCTACATGAAAATGTTCCTTTTCAGCAGTGTAGAGAGACTCATCAGCCTACACATCACAGTTACAGAGAAGAAAATATTGAAACAGCTCAAGGAAATTCTTTGCCTTTATGCTTTTCTTCATTTAAATTGTTGAAAGAAAATGCTAAGATCATCATTGAAGCAAAGGAGTGTGTGTCGATGTCAAATCACATTGATTCACTGAAACAAATTGACAAGGAATTGCAACCATTGGTCAAAGATGAATCTGAAAATGAGTGTGTTCAACAATCTAAAGAAATTGAAAAATATGCATATGACAGAAATGAAGAAATCTTCAAATCAGGGGTGAGAACTTTGCCATTATGTTTTGCTTCTTTCAAATTGCTCAAGCAAAATATCGATAATGTTTCAGATCAAAAACCCTCCAAGTATGATGTTGAATTTGAAGAAAGCAATGGACTTGCAAATGAAAGCTATCTTCCATTATGTTTCTCTTCCTTTAAATTGTTAAGAGCCAAGCATGATCAAATAGAGAAACTTGGTAAAAGTGTTGTTGTTCAAAGTTATTTGCCTTCTTCTGAAATTGATGAAGATGTTCAAGGATGTATGAATGTTTTTGTTGATATGCATGGAAGATTAGACAAACCTATTGCTGCCATTTCATTTGAAAATGTTCTCAGAACAGAAGAACAACAAACACTTATGAAAGAGGTTTGTCTTTTTGTTTTTGGTCATCAAGAATAAATGATTTTTCATGATTTTCATGACCTGTGGCATGTTATATGGAAAATTCTAACAATCAAAATTTAAGGCTTAGGATGGAATGTAAGCTCAGAGATGAAGATAATGGCCAATCAACATCAATATTAGATATGGATTTTTTCACACCAGTGGTTTCTTTTCAGCCAGTGTTGTCTTCTGATTAAGGAGGTTGTTACTTCTAGCAATCTCAACAGATTTATCAGCCTCTTGATGGAAAGCGACAGGGTAAATCGCATGAAAGCAAGAATGCAGTGGAAGAAGTGAAACATGATTGTGATCTTATGCATGTGTTGGAAGATCCATTTGCAATTTTGCTAGAAAAAATAACCAATGATTTTGAAATTCTAAGATTCAAATTCATGTATAACTTCTCGAATGGGTTATCAGTGAATAGGCTTAGGAGCAAGCATGTTCAAATAAAACAAGCAGTGAGTAAAATGATGGCATGGCAGCATTGGCATTTTGATTTCACTTGACTGGAAGTACATTTGAGTAGTTAGGGTAGGTAGGTGCAAATAAAATCGTGGATCGAGCATGTTCAAGTTTAGGTCTCCAAATAAAGTGTTCAGTCATATGATTAGCAGTATGTCCAACGTCCAACCTCCAGGTGAGAGGGGTATGCAGAGTTCGGTTTTCAACGGACATTGGTGACAGGTCAAGGTGCGGCACATACCTATTGTGAGAAAAGATCCAATGGATAAGCAACAAGGTCTACTGTTCTTTGCTACCTTGCAGGGAGGATAGCATCCCCAATTGGAGCCCATGTTAACACTGTGACAATTTTTTGGACTCCAAGTCTCAGGTTTTAGCAGGAGGCTAAATCGGTATAGAGGAGCGATAGACTAGAAAATGAGGTCACATCTAGCGGATGGGGCTAAATCTAGCTGCGGTGTGAAGTCGATGGGACCCGATGGGTTGCGGATCGTGGGCGCTGTCGATCAACGATCGTGGAGCGTATCAAGCCAAGAACTAACACAGAGGTTAATCCTTTGAAAGAGGGCCGATAAGAATACCATGGTTTCGTCTCGAGGCCACGTGGCGCCACCGGATGCATATTAGGGGGAAAAGCGGGTGAGCTCGAAACCACTCAATCACACCCCGATGTCACGTGTCAAAATATCATTGAATGTGTCAAAATATCATTGAATGTGGAAAGGGAAAGATGACGGCCAGTCAAATCACCTTAAGAAACTTGTTTGGGTACTTTTTGTCCATGCGATGCCAGGTGAGCGCCCTCAAAAAATTGATTCGAAGGATCATCATTTGAAATCGATGGTCGAACGTGATAAGTTGTTATTCCCGCAAAGACTTTCGTCAGTAGCCCATGATTGGCACTCAATGACGATTGTCATTCAAAGCATGGGTGACATTACTTTGTTCTGGTCAATTAACATTTTATTACAGGACGGGGTAACTGCAATACAAATCATTCGTCTAACTCTTGTACAGCTAAGGGAGATAAGCTCGTGTTTCCGGACAAACCAGAGGAAATGGAGAAAACAGACCAAGCAGCCTCCAGCGAACCGGGATATTCGAATAATCTGACTAAATTATCAATGACGAAGAAAGAAAAGCTTGCCACATGAATATTGGCAACAAAATTTCATACAAAGTCTGCGGATGAACCAAGGTCAGGTGACGAAATCAAATTAAATCCTATCATGAAGGATTTGATCATCAATGGATACGCAGACGGATATCAGATGCAAGCTGGCAAGGATAAAAGGAGCAAGCGACGAAAGACAGAGGTTAAAGCTGAAGTGGTTGAAAGTGTTGGAGAAAACCAACCCAATTGGCTTGACACTTTAACGGAAGAAATTGCAAACCTAAAATAGATTACAAGCCAAATTAAATATCTTTCAGGGAACTTTGTGATGGTAGCAGACAAGTGGCATTCAGGATAAAAATCTCGAATATGTCAGTTTTGTATTATAACGTTCCCTAGAAAATAGGAGTTTAGTTGTTGTACGTTACTCCTTTCACAGCCAGTATCTATTTTTGGAATCTTGGGGAAGATGATCCGTTTTGAATTCCATATGTAACTTATCTATATATACTATCAAAAAGATAAATGAATGGTTGGACATACCGGAGAGGGCATGCCCTTGTAGCAGGAGAATTTTGTAGTTTTTTATGAAATTTTAATATAAGCAGATAAGGTTTTTCTGAGACAAACGAGATTCATCATGGTTTTGATGTTTAGTGTGTCTTCTTGTATTTCATTATTCATGAGTGTGTGTTTTCTGCTAGTAATAATCCTTAAGTAATAGAAGGAATTCACTTTTGTTGGTGCTCCTTCTCACACAGATTATACTTGTTATGTATTTTTGGTTACTGTTTCAAACTTCACTCGTGATTGGTGCTCTGCTTGCAGTAGCTAGTCCTCATGTTCCTTCTAATACTACACCAAGAGATTCGCCCTCTATTAGACACATGTTGTTGATAGTATTCTTTCCTTTCCTCTCCTCTGCCATCTCATATTACTTATTTGGCTGAACAATCATACCTATTTTTCCTTTGTTCCCTCCGGAAATACATAGCTTATAATTCTTCATACTTTTACAAGAACGGACCCCATTGCCCAATGGCCTTGCTCTTTTGTTTTGTCCTACCACCTTTAAATTTTACACCATGGCAGAATCTTACCTCTACACACGCATTGCCAAATATTTTGAATATCCTAAATAGTTGTATGTCTGAGAGAGCCCTCTCTAGTTGGAAAGGTCAGAATCCAACCTAAAGTTGGTTGAAACAGTTAGCTTCGTCGTTTTTCTACCAACGGGACAAAATTTACAAAGTGCTAACATTTTGGCGCCGTTGCCTAGGATCGAAGGTGAAACCTTCCCTGGGAGAATGAAAAAGTTCGGATCTGAGTACTAATGGTGAAGAGTATTCAGACATAGAAAGGTTTTATATCATTCACCTGGAGACTCCATTTCCAAGAATCTAGAATTCAAATTTTTTATGATGACTCCACTATCCAAAGGCTCAGTAGCCTGAAGATTTTATTGGCAACTCCACTCAAGATTCAAATACGATCCAAAGACTCCACTGGAAGATGAGATCCCTTGACAGAGGTATGAAAGGAAATCATGGGATAAAACAAGTACCTAAAGTTGATTTTTTTCCAAGACATAATATTTTTTTTTATTAATTACCTTTTGTCCTTTCCTGAACATGCTAAACAAATATTTCTTCACCTGCTACATGCAAATGATGACCATGATAATCTTGAAATTGTGTATCCTCCTCTTAAATTTATACATATATCTCCTCAGTTTATTACTTATTTTGATCAAAATCTCCCATTTGAGCCATGTGCTAACCATGACCAAGTTGATGAGTCTCATGAAACCAAGGATGATATTTCACCTCGTGTACTTGATCTGACACTCTCCAAGACCCAACATAGATAAAAACCCTTAAAATTACCTCACATCCTTCATGATTGTCCTCCAAAGCACTATGAATACCTACCTGTGTTTGATGGGGAGCATGGTGCCATCACAGCTGAAAAACACATCCAAGAGTTTGACCATTTTATATATTTGTTTGAAATTGACCATGACGATGTTTGTATGAGGGATTTTTCTCAATCCTTGAAAGGAGATACCAAAGAATGGTTTAAAAATTTGCAGGCAGAGACGATTAACTCATGGGAAGAATTGAAGAGTGTTTTTTCAAAGTTTTGGGGTAATAAGAAATCTCTAGACCGACAACTTACATAATTCCATGCCTTGAAAAGGCAAAGAAACGAAACTATTTCCACATTCAGTAGAAGTTTTTCCAATATTTATTATGAAGTTCCCAAAGATATTCAACCCACTGAAGCTGTTGCCATGCTCTAGTATGCCACTACAGTTCACCCAGATTTGTCTTTCCTCCTGATGGAAAGAAGACCTAAGACCTCACAACAAATGTTTAATAATGCCCAGGAGATTCAACACAATATCCTAACATGTGAACAGATTCAAAATGAGGGGTTGGTTGCTCTAGGACATGAAAATGAATATGAACGAAGAACAATTGATTGGAATCTTAAGCATAAAATTGATAATATCCTAGGTCCTCTTGAAGTTTTAAATGCTAATGATTTTACAAAGGATTATATTCCACTCATTGAAAGAGAGGAAAATTATGTAGTTTCTGATCCACCCCATGATAAACATGGAGTTGATTGTTTCTTGTATTCATTTGTAGACAATCAAGAAGATGAGTTTGCAAATCAACTTATTGAGGAACAGGTTGATGTCCCAAGATTTTTCTTGTTAGATAATATTGCAGATGTTGTTGATTTGCCTATATATGATGAATATGACAATGATTATGATGTTGACCTCCTAGAACAACCAACTGCATTTCCTCTATCAGAAAATGTTCCTTTTCAGCAGTGTAGTGAGAGAAATCAACCTACATATCACAGTTACAAAGAAGAAAGTATTGAAACAACTGAAGGGAATTCTATACCTTTATGCTTTTCTTCATTTAAATTGTTGAAAGAAAATGTCAAATTCATCATTGAAACAAAGGAATGTGTGTTGATCCCAAATCACACCGATTCATTGAAATAAATTGACAAGAAATTACAGCCATTGGTCAGATATGAATATGAAAATGAGCATGTTCAACAATCCAAAGAAATTGAAAAATGTGCATATGATAGAAATGAAGAAAATGAGAAAATTTTTGAATCAGGAGTAAGAACCTTGCCATTATGTTTTGCTTCTTTCAAATTGCTCAAGCAAAATGTTAATAACGTTTCAGATTAGAAACCCTCCAGGCATGATGTTGAATCTGAAGAAAGCAATAGACTTGCAAATGAAAGATATTTTCCATTATGTTTCTCTTCCTTTGAATTATTAAGAGCCAATCAAGAGAAAACAAAGAAAGTTGGTAAAAGCGTTGTTGTTCAAAGTCATTTGCCTTCTTCTGAAATTGATGAAAATATCCAACTAGATTTGCAACAAAACAAAGTGTTTCAAAGTTGTCCTTTTTCCCCTGTGAATGATATAGTTGTTCAGATTCTAAGTGGCTTGGACGTGTATG
Organism: Picea abies; assembly: GCA_900067695.1. NCBI lineage: Eukaryota > Viridiplantae > Streptophyta > Pinopsida > Pinales > Pinaceae > Picea > Picea abies. The sequence continues at coordinate 9,435 of CBVK0101172921.1, read as the reverse complement.
AAGGATTTAAGACCCCATCTATGGAGACTTTGAGAAATGAAAGAACAAATGACATAGAGTTTTACTTCAAACAATGTATGTCATGATTCAATTAGAAATGTAGAAAGGTCATAAAGAAACAATTGTTTTACTTGGTTCCTTTGAAGATTACAGTTCTAAGACCGAACAGGAAGAGCAAAGAAAACCAACACTTGCGAAGATGGCTTGTCCTTCTGTTTTGGTTCATTGAAAATAAATATTTTCTCATATGTCTCTTGACCCCGTGGCATGTTATATGGAGAGTTTTAACAATCAAAATTTACATCTTATGATGGGTTGTAAGCTTAGAGATGAAGATGATGGCCAATCAACATCAGTGTTTGATATGGATTTCTTTCTACCAGGGGTTTCATTTCAGCCAACACTATCTTCTGATTCAGAATATTGTTATTTCCAACATTTTCAATAGATTTTTTAGGCTCTTGGTTGCAATCAACAGGTTAAATCACACGAAAGCAAGAATGAAGTGGAAAAAGTAAAACATGATTGTTGTTTTGTTCATCTGTTGAAAGATCCATTTTCAATTTTGTTAGAAACAGTAAATAGTCCCAATATTTTTGAAATTCTAAGATTTGAATTCATATATAACTTCTTGAATGAGTTATCGATGAACAGACTTAAGAGCAATCATGTGCGAAGTAAACAAGCAGTGGATAAAATGTTGGCATGGTTGCATTGGCATTTTGATTTCACTTGATTGGCAGTTCATTTCAACAGTTAGGGTAGGTAAGTACCAATAAGCTTGTGTATCGAGCATGTTCATGTTTAGGTCTCCAAATAAAGCATCCAGTCATATGATTAGCAGTATGTCCAACATTCAGCCTCCAAGTGAGAGCAGTGTGCAGATTGCGGTTTTCAACGGACATTGGTGACATGTCAATATATTATACGCACCTGTTGTACAAGAATCCCAATGGATAAGGCACATGGTCTATTGGTCTTTTCTACCTCACAGGAAGGATAACATCCCCATTTGGAGTCCATGTTATCACTGTAACAATTTTTATATGGAATACAAGTCTTGGGACTTAGCAAGAGGCTAAATCCCAATGGATAAGGCACATGGTCTACTGGTCTTTTCTACCTCACAAGAAGGATAACATCCCCATTTGGAGTCCATGTTATCACTGTAACAATTTTTATATGGAATCCAAGTCTCGGGACTTAGCAAGAGGCTAAATCTATGTAGAAGTGCGATAAACTGGAGTATAGGGCCACAACTAGTGGGCAAGGCTAAATCTGGCGGAAAAGTGAAGTTGATGGGACCCAACGGGTCATAGATTTAGGGTGCCACAAATAAACGGTCGGAGAGCATATAGGGCCAATAACTAGCGCGGAGGTTAATCTCTTGAAAGCAGGCCGATAAGAATACCATGGTTTCATTTCAAGGTCATGTGGCACCATCGGATGCATATCGGACGAAAAGTGGTTGAACTCGAAACCACTCAATCCTATCCCGATGTCACGTGTCAAAACTATCATTAATTGTGTCAAATCCAAGGGTCGCATGTGGAAGGGAAAATCGATGGCCAGTAAAATCATCTCGAAGACACTTGTGTAGGCGCCATTCGTCCGTGAGATACCAGGTGAGCACTGCCAAAAAACTGATTTGAAGGCTCATCATTTGAAATCAATGGTTGAACATGATAAGTCATTATCCCTGCAAGGACTTTCGTCAGTAGCCCATGATTAGCACTCAATGACGACTGTCATTCAAAACATGGGTGACATTACTCTGTTTTTTGGTGATTAACGTTTTATTCCAAAACGGGGTAACCACAAATTGAATCGTTCATCTAATTATTGTACAGCTAAGGGAGATAAGCTCGTGCTTTTTGGAAAACCAGAGGAAATGGAGAAGAAAGATCCAATGGCCTTCAACAAACCGGGATATTCAAATAATCTGACAAAATTATCAATGAAGAAGAAAGAAAATCTTGTTGTACGAATATTGGCATCAAAATTTCACATTGAGCCTACAGGTGAATTATGAGCAAGTAAAGAGATCAGACTAAATCTTGTCATGAAGGATTTAATCATTAATGGATATGCAGATGGGTCCTACATGCAATATGGAGAAAGTAAAAGGAAGAAGCGATGGAAGAAGGAGACTAAAGCTGAAATGGTCGAAGGTACTAGAGAAAGTCAGCCTGTGTGGCTCGACACCTTAAAGGAAGAAATAAAAAATCTAAAATAAATTACAAGCTAAATTAAGTATCTTTCAGGAAATTTTGTGATGATGCAGACAGGTGCTGTTCAAGTTAAAATATCGAATATGTCAGTTTTTTTATTATAACGTTCCCTAGAAAATAGGATATCATTTGTTGTGCGTTACTCCTTCCGTGACCAATGTCCATTTTTGGAATCTTGGGGAAGATGATCCGTTTTGAATTCCCTATGTAATTTATCTATATATAATATCAAAAAGATAAATAAATGGTTTGACTTACCAAAGAGGGGTCTTCCCTCATAGCAGGAGAACTTATAGTTTCTTATGAACTTTAATATAAACAGATAAGTTTTTTATTAGATAGCCTAGATTCATCATGGTGTTGATGTTCAATGTGTTTTCTTGTTCTTCATATTCATGAATGTGAACTTTTTTCTGCTAGTAATAATCCTTAAGTAATGGAAGGAATTCATTTTTGTTGGTTCTCCTTCTCACATTGATTATACTTATTATGTATTTTTGGTTACTATTTTAGACTTCACTTGTGATTGGTGCTCTGTTTGCAGTAGCCATCCCTCGTGTTTCCTCTTCTAATACTACACCAAGAGATTCTCCCTCCATTAGATGCCTCCTGCTAATAGTAGTCCTTCCTCTCCTCTCCTCCTCCATCTCATATTACTTATTTGGCCGAACATCATAGCTATTTTTCCTTTGTTCCCTCTGGAAATACATAGCTTATAACTCTTCATACTTTTTGAGGGATGGACCCCATTTCCCAATGGCCCTACTCTTCTATTTTGTCCTGCCACCTTTAAATTTTACACCATGGCAGAATCTAACCTCTGTACATGTATCACCAAATATTTTGAATACCCCAAATAGTTTTATTTCCGAGAGAGCTCTCTCTGGTTGGAAAGGTCAGAATCCAACCTAAAGTTGGTTGAAATAGTCACCTCTGTCATTTGTCTATCAGCCAAACAAAATTTACAGAGTGTTAACAGGACATACAATGGATCAACTTCAAAATTTCTATTTTATTGTTCTTGCTTACTATTATGGAAATCTATTGGGTTAGAATACCATAATGATGTAAACTCAAATCCATCTTAAAATTCCTCTTCTTGTTTTTTCTCATCTATGGATTTTGTAGCAACCCCAAAGTTAGTAGACTTAGATAATGTCTCTATGCCTACAATTCTAGTACCTATGTCCCTTAAACTATTATTCAGTCACCACCTGATTTGTTCCAAAGTTATTTCCTCTATGAACATGTATTCACTTCGCAATAATGCTCTTTCTTGCTATTTACTTTAAGGTCCAACCAAATATCCTTCTATTTCTCCTCTCATCCTTTGCATCATCTCACACTATGGATGTAGTTTAGCAGAATAATATAAGATCAACAACTCTTTCCTAGTGTGAATCTTTCCCATTTCTTCCTCCTAACAGTGTAATGCATTGTTAGTGCATCTTTACAATCACTTCTATCAATTTCTTTTAGAATCTTCTATCATTAACATCATTGGAACTTTTAGCAACTTATGTCATTGAATCTTCCATTAAGTATTTGTACCACTCCACCCCACCCACCTAGGGTTTATACTTCCATCTCTACAATGTTAAATAGCATATCCCATCCAACCTTCAACACGCGTATCCACATCATTTTTTCTTGTATCAACCTTCTACATTGTACCTTCTTTAAAAGTTCAAGTTCCTTAGTCAAAGACTAATGGAATTCCATTGCAAATTCGAAATCATGGAATTCTATTGTACCTTTAAACCATAAATTAAATACCTGGATCACTTTGTTGTCATACCATTGATTCTTCACCAAATTTTCATTGTTACACTAAAGTCGACATGGTGAGAACCAATGTTAATGCTTCATTATTATCCTTTCCAACCATTCATGCAAATTCACTAGAAATTCCACTTAGGATGTTTCATGCAAACAATCAAACAATTACACATGAAGTAGCCCATAAGTCTCCTAAAATCCCAAAGTGGATATTATGGTTTGTAGAAAATATTCTTCCTTCTAGCGAAGACTGGGTATTGCATGTAACATGTTGTGGACCCATGCTTCAACTATAGTTTCCTTGCCAAGCCGCATGGAACAAATTACCATAGGTTCAAAAAAATATTATAAGTCATTGACCAAAGTGAGAAGCAAAAATATTATGATAAAGGCTTCGGTAATATCATCACGAGTTTCAAATTCATGCACAGTAGCAATACTCCGATTTAATAGGGTGGGCCCTGCTCTAGATAGTTTGATGAGTAGTTGGTTCCTGGGCCAATCCTTGGAATTTCTATTTAATTCTTACAACATTCACCACATGTATGCACTCTCTTGGCAAGGAAATTCATAAATCCTTCCTCCAAGCCAATCTTGAATGATGGCCTTCTCTGACCTTCATAGCATATCTAGGACTTTGCAGTGGCTAAGGTGACAACATCATAACGATGTTATTAGCCCATGACACACTTGAGATCTACTAAAGGTTTCCAACAATGGCCCGATGTAGTCTATTGCACCAATATATTCAACTTTATTGAAGTAAGGAACTCTCACCCAAAGTGCTTATGATAGTTTCCATTAATTACAATGTAGAATGTTGAAGATTTAGATTTAATCATATAAAATAGTGTAAATACAATCATTCATATCAATAACAGGAAACATTTACATCATCTAAATAAAACAAAACCCCAACCACATATGACAAATCATAATCCATTGTATTAGAAACATGCATTATATTACATTACTTCGACACAAAGCGATAACCACAAACTCATAAAAAAAACATTTTGAGAAACTCTTTCTCTAATTACATTGCAAGCATCATATATATAGGTTACTAGAGTGGCTACATAATATTTCAAAATATGTTATGGAATCTTCCAATTGTAACTCACTCACACAAAAAAATTCCTAGAATCTACATCTTTAGAAACATGTGTATAGTATCTCGAAAACTAGACATAAAGGATATAGAAGATGACTCCTCATCCCCACATACTCAAGCTTCACCATAAGCACATACTCAAGATTCTACATAATTGCATACTCAGACTTCTACAATTTTACAGCTTTTATGGATTCATCTTTTACTAAAATATGTTCTACACCAACACATAGATAAAACTAAGCCATAATAAGTTTGAATTGGATACCATTTTTGAATGTGACAAAGTGTCTAGAAGTTTTATTTATGGTTTTCCTAATAACAAAATAAGAATCTACGTCATCATATGATTGGGGATTTAGAAGAACTAACCAATAATGTACATGAATTAATTATATCTTCATGATTGAAATACAAATCTATACATTTTTATTAAAAATATTGATTCCCTATTTTCACCTTCTAATTTTATTTAATAACAATTTGACTCTTAATCATTTAATAACAATTTGATTCTTAATAATGATTAAGATGTAATTACATCGTAATTAGATTTATGGAAAGATATTGAATATTTTATAGTGCACTCATGTAACTAAATTCCATTTTTTTAATACGATTGCATTGTTATAAAAGGTAAGCGTTGTTTAATCAATATCACTTGTATTTGGTAGATATAACATAACAAAACTAAGTGCCAACTAATGTGCGTATTTTGGTTTTTGGTTTTAGGGTTAATACATACAACTATTAATTTGGATAATAAAATTTAAATTGAATATTGTTTTTAATTTATTATTAATATTTATAATTTTTTACACAATTTTTCTATATAAAAATCTATGTAATTTTTAAATATATTTAAAAAAAAATAATATTATTTATTATTTTGTATTATAATTTTGAAATACAATGATTGATATTTCTCTAATATTAATTTATAAAATTAATTATATATATATATATATATATATATATATATAATTTTAAATAATAATAATAGAATATATATATATTTATTCAAATAAATAAAAAATATCAATTAAAAATATAAAAAACTATTTATTATCAATAAAAAAAAGTCACTTATATATAATTTATATTAAAATACTATTATATTTTAAAAACATAATTATATACAAATTTGTTTTAAAAAAATTAATAAATACAAGTAATTACTTACCTTCTTAAGGTTCGATAAACCAATTAGATCTTAGTGGACGTTAATCATCATCATCATCACATTAAAAACATTTTAAATATATTTCTATATAGATAATTTAAAGTATGTGTTTGAAACAATTTTTATAATATCATACCATTTTGATAAAACAAATGTGTTATATATATTATTTGAGTGGGTTTAATGATTAAGAAAGTGTGTTTCCTTTTAAGAAGTTATAAGTTTAAATCTAGAGGGGTAAGATATGTATACCTCCAACAATCAAATCAAGAGATCCCTTATCCCACACAAAAAAATCTCATACACCAATTTAATGTTTGAATTAACCACAACTTTAAAATTAAATTATAAATTATAAATCTTTTATATGCAAAATATTTAAAAATTAAAATATATTTTCTTTTAAATAAATTTATGCCATTTAATTTAATAACATGAAACAAAATGTATAATTATGTGACGTTCTTTTTATTTTTATACACTTTGCCTACAACGTAAGTATAATTTCGGGTTCTCTGATAAAAGTGAATAATATGGATATATACAATGATAGGTATATTATTAGATATATATACATACTGTATATCCATTGTATATATCCGACAATATATCACATTAATTAATGATATCAAGAAGTTGCATATACCGCGCTCACTCAAACACCTCAGCTATACATTTGAGCTCTAAGGCCATCACCCTAAATTTTAAAGTTCATAGGAAGAGTTGAAGTTATTTAATATCCATTCCAGGGAAAAAGCAAAATAATTGACTGACAGGAATGCCCGCTTTTCCATGAACCGATCCTTATATAGTTCCAAATTCCAGGTCTTTTGGTGTCAGGCCTTCGTACTTTTACAGCATCTCATTTTATATACATTTTATCTGCGGGGGTCGTGGGTGCCAGTGGCCACTGAATGCGATGCCCACAATCATAGTGCGCCGATCACTCATTCGCCAACACAGAACTCTGTAATATATATTATCTTCGAGTTATATATGTGATCTTGTCTCCCAGACAGTACACAGATTTCAACGAGGTGCCACAGGCGCCCTCGTCTGAACACAAATTTCTTTATTTTAAAGGGATTCCATTCTCCTGAGTCCTAGCCCCACGCGTCTGAACATGCAGACAACGATATTCAATTATCTTTATCATGCATCCACTGAGAAAGACAGTCACCCCTGTGCTGTTACCAGCTTTCGCCAAACTGCCGAGGACTTTGAACAGGCTAACATAATCGATTCTCACCCATTAGTCGAAATGTGTTTTGTTTTTTTATGTTTTTCAGCGTAACACGTTTTTTTGGGAACTTATTTCCTCAAATTTCCCTATCGGAATCTATTCATATTTAAACATTAAAACGAGAAAACACTTGAACCCTACAACTCTTAAAAAAAATGAAAAAACTGGAGCTGCAAGGCTGTTCTAGATAGCCTAGGTCACGTACCTTATATAAAGTGAACCCTAATACTATCGAATCTCTTATGATGAGGATGCTCGGGTTTTCAGGAGACACGGTAAATCCCAAAGGGGAGTTGATGTCAGCAATGAGTAGTGAGCAGCATTTGTGAGGCACCATATACAGTTGTTGGGGAAAAAAGCATAAAGCACAATGCATGCGCGCATTTTTTTTTTCGGATCCTGCCGCTTTTCACGCTTCAGTGCGTTTAAACATCGATATCGTTGAAGTGCGACAGTACGATTCTTTATTAAAATCTACCATATTCAGATTTCTTTAAGAGGCTAGTTATTCGGTAGGGTTGACTTCGAATATAGAAATGGCTGGCAGCCCAAGAAAAATTGTAAACCTCTGAAATCGAATCAACGGGCAGGGAAATCCTATCAACAATCACATATTCGAAAATGTGATGAACCCATTAACTTTATACCAAATGTGAACACGAACCAAAAAAAAAATAATGTTTATTTTGGATAATAGGCAGGCCTTCAATAATGTTTATTTTGGACAATGGGCAGGCCGTCAAAGATCAGTGTGCCTTTAGTTAAATTGAGACGATAGTTAAATTGAGCATCAGGTAAGGTAATAGGGAAGATGGTCAGTGTAGAATTTAGTTTAGTTTTCATTTGATTATTGGTTCAAATCTGATCTTTAGTGCTCATCTGATTATTGATGAAAATCCGATCAGTGTGAAGCTTAGTTTTCATCTGATTATTAGTTCAAATCGATTCAAATCCTATAAATAACTTTGTAACTCCTCGATCTTTCTTAAATCTATTCATAAAAATAACTTTGTGACACCCCGATCTTTCTTAAATCAACTCTTAAAAATAACCAAACTTACATTTCACTTCTTTTAATTTAGCAAGATATATAATGATCCATGTCATTTGATATATAATGATCCATGTCACTTATTGCGTACAACTATTAATTTCATAAAAATAAATTAAGAAATGAGTGGACTAGTTTGCCCACGGATATCATTAGCATGTCTCTATTTCCATGAATTTTTTTGACAAATGTGTTGTAGTTACACGGAATCTGTTGTCACCAGAAAAAAATGGGGTATCTTGATGGTTGAATAGCTCATTTTAGACGAGAGTAAGCAACTGGGTGGTCATTGTTTGTTTTTAGATTACAATATTGTTAAGGATTCAACGTTATTTTTGGTTTTTTTTGGGGGTCTTCTTAGAGGTTACGATACATCTTCAAAAATGATATATCATTTTCATTAAAGGTTTTTTAAGAATATAGTTGATAGTTAACTCTGTGCACATGTACAGATTCATTAGTTCAATATGTATATTGTGGAGAAATCAAAGGAGGTTCTAGTACTAAAAGTAATGAAAGAGATAGTCATTGATCTCTGTTTTTTACACAAATTCAAGACAATAATCTACGATAATAATGGTTTCTGATTGTCTAATTCCACATTTTTGTTATTTATGATAAAGTTTTCAAGGAGGATTCCTAGGGAAGTGTGGGCATTTCCTATTATCCATGATTCCCAAAATTTAACCCTTTCAATATGTCTATCACCAAAATGTCTCTTTATGTATGTCTCTCAAATCCGCAAGTACTCTTTTAGGACTTAGCAATTTTTGAAGACATTAAGAATAATATATGGAGCTGAGCATGTCTGGGAATACGGGAGAACGCTCCTTT
>CBVK0101172919.1:0-27216 GCA_900067695.1 Picea abies | reverse complement strand
TTAGACCACACTGCTCATCAGCTCAACAGTGGATCACCCCCGAGCTGGGACTAAGCTCCACCCCAAGGCAAGGAATCCTAGCTAGGCTGAGGTTACAAGGAAAAACATCACTTAGAATCTGGAAGGATTCTTCCCAGGATGCCATCTTATGCCCACTACTACCAGACTCTCATTCCCCACATGCCTGTTCCGCTCGAAAGTATACACCTTCACAAGCACAGTCCATCGGTGCTAACCTCCCTCTTTGGGTCTCGGCAACAGGCCGGATCAGGAAGTCTCAGAGCCTGACGCTGGTGCTGGACACTCTCTAGAAGAAACCTCTTCCAACAACATCCACCTCCCTCACCTAGAGAGAGATCACACACAGGCTCAATTACCACCTACACTAGACAACAATTCACATGCAATCCATCTCTGCATGACCACTACAGTCAACCGGGATACAGACTCAGACTTCTCAAACAAGCTCATCAATGGTGCCAAGGTCTCTCGGTGTTGATTTTTGGAATTGCATGAGAAGCAATTTCTGCAGGGAATTACATAGACTCTCTAGTTCAGAACAGGGAGGATGAACCGGGCTTTTCAGAAAACGAACACAGGCTTTTTCCTGTTGCAGAATTGCACGAGGGTCTCTTGCAAAGATTACACCGTTCACGCTCAGGACAATTCAGGTTCGAATGGAGGATGAGGAACCCCCAACACGGCTCGTCTCAGCCTTTTATTGCATGCGTCGGGGTTGACACTTGTCACCCATGTGACTGCATGCATTCCTTCAGCATCTGTTCCTCCTTTCATTTGGAAAATCACCTGTCCTTCCAAAATGACTTAGGTTAAAAACATATAATGCACATGTCTTTTTGGAATATTATTAAAATATTATTCCTAGGCTTAAGCCCCTTAGGCTTAACCCCCAGGCTCAACACTTAGCCCCTTTCCCACCTTCCATCCCCTAATTCCTTGCCCACTCTGTGGATGCTCAGTCCCCCTTCACTCATTCATCGTGGTCGGTCTACACCTAGCAATGTTTACAATTTTATTAAATGTTCTGCATATATACAAGTACAAAATCAGGCCCTTGGCCTCCAACCCTTAGGCTCTCTAGCCTAACAATCACATAAGCCACCAGCTTATAAAAACTTGGCTCACTAGCCTATAAAACATAATTACAATTTTTTCAGAACATGATTTACAATGGGGCTCGGCCTTGGGGACACTACAACTCTTTAGTGACTTCTAGGGTTCATTTATGCGGCCTTGGAGAGTTAACTCTCCAACCATACACCAAGGACCTAATCCTACCTATGTTAATTTGATACCAAGAAAAAAATGTTTGATTGATTTTAGATTACATATTTTTTTCTTATGTCTATTGATTAGGAAAGAGAATTAATGAAACTTTAATGATGTAATTGACTCCTTACCAATCCATACAAGAGAAAATATGCATTCAAAATATGCAAATTTTTTCTTTGATGAACTCTAGCTAAGGAAGGGAAGAGAATATTTTCCTTTTCATTTTTCAAATTCAACAAAAGAACCTCACAATCATGCAACAACCATGAAAGACAAGATAAAATAATGCATAAGATATTTCAATGGAAGAACACACTAATGTAAATTCTTGCACAACCCAAAATCTTAACCCTAACAAGTTTTGTCTTTTGTTTCTTTATTGTTGTTTTGAAATGAAAACTTCTTTAATCTAATAAATTGAAAAATTAAATTAAAAAAAACAAACACAAAGCAAAAGGATATGTGAAATTGGTAGTGATGACCCCCAACACACTCCAATGTCTACATGGGATCAAAAACTAAAACTTAAAAAGAAATGTCTAGCAATGGAATACCTTTGGACACACACAAAGTGGATGCAAAAGGAAAACAAATAGACTATGAGATCTAAATAGATTTGTTGGGTAGATTTCCCAAATCAACACTCACTAGGAAGAAAACTCTCACAGATAAGCAACCCAACAAAAATACTCAAGAAACCTTAAAATTATTTCACACTCAAAACATCAAAGAAGAGCCTCAAATAGAGGGTAGATCTAAGCTATTAGACCACAAACATGCTTCTAAGACCAAACACAATCCATATTTGACCGAGAAAACTTAGAAAAATATGAAAAAAGAGAGTTACAAGCGTAGTTTCATCCCATGAAGCATGCATCTAGAGATCGTATGCAGGCGGTCACGTCCCAACAAGTATGTATCCCACGATTGGTCACTCTGGTATGAACTATCCAGTCGTGAATGCCTCCCAAATTTTGAGAAAATATCCCATATCTAGCCTAAATCTAATAGATCTACAAGATATTCTCTCTGAGGGAGTGACAAGTAATATTTAAACTGCAAAAAACTTTCATAACACTGAAAAAGAAAGGGGAAATTTGGCGTATAGAAGAATCAAAGATTCCTCCACAACATAGTCACTATTTTTCTTATGGAAAAATATCGTCCACATATAGGTGAGACCTCCCTTGGAACTGCCCTTCGTCGAAGACAAACAATGGGGATATACTTCTATATAATTTTCCCTAGATCTACAATATTTTTCTTAGTTATGCTATGGCAATTGGAGAGAAATCCATAACTTACCAATGGAGATCTTCCTTGTGTGTTTGTGGCTGGTGTAGTCTTGGAGATCCTGATCTAGCTCCTTCTACCTCCTACTTGCATATAAATAGATAAAATAAACCTCTCTTAAACCTTTCCAAGCATCAAGGAAACCAAATCCAAACTAGATCTAGACTAATCTACTCAAGGAAAGATTAGATCTAACTCAAGAAATTTTTAAAAATTGAATACACAATCATGAGAAGGGGAAAACCATATTGATCTATATATTATTCAATGAGAGAAATGCATCAATCACATAACCACACCCTGATTCATGAAAGAGATGTCCCTTTAGCCCTTTCTCTTTCTCCTCCTCAACCCTCACTCAAGCAAGGAAAACTTGATTTGAAGGTTGAACTATATGGAAAGCTCCTTTCAAAATATAGCAGCATGTACCTATGAATGATTCTTCCTCCCCTTGACCATGGAAACACCCTCCTTATATAGATTGGTGAAGGAGGCTAGGAGAGGCTTCTAGATCTCTAGAAATTAGTGAACTTGATTTGATTGAGAGTTCCCAAGCTCTTGCCTCAAGATAACCAGCTCATCTAACATTGATCTCCTTGAAATTAACCAATTCTAGAAGGCTACAGAGGTGATCATGGGCTAGCAGTAATGTAGCTAGCAATCAGTCACAGGATGTAAATTTGTTCAACAATGACCGATCACACCCTATTAGTGGGTTTAGTAGCGACCACCCTAAAAAATCATTGAAATCAAGGCAGAAGAGTGTGTCTCAGCATAGCATCATCAATATGTCCTTCATGAGATCCAAGATTGGCAAATAAGGATGTAATAATAACATGAAGGAGTAGACAAAGAAAGAAAATTTGGTGGTGTACAGATCTAGGATTGACTCAAATGCATCATTAATTGGGTGCATTGTAAAGGTTATAATTGTATTCAAACCAAATAGAGATATTATAAATTTCACACATTGATTTCCTAGGAAGGAATACCCTCTAAAAGAGATTTGGGATGAACTAAAGTTGATGGTCAATAACTCTAATTTTTCTTAATTGGTAGTTCCTATTTTTTCTCCTGAGAATACTTCTATATATTCTTTACATTTTCTTAGATTTGTTGGTATATGTATTGTGATAATTGTGGTTAATTTATGATTGATTTTACAGTTTGATTTATACTAGGCATTGTGAGGGTAATGCGCAACTCTAATGAATGATGAAGATAATATGGCCTTAGTGAAGTAGGTGGTACACTCAATAGGGTTAAGAGTGTCATCAATTGAGAGGAGCCATGTCTTAAGGATGTTTGTGTACCTTACATGCAATTGGTGGTCAATGTATATGGTGGTAGATTGATTATATGGAGAGTTAGGGGTGAACCAAGAGAGACTCAATATGAAAACATGGTATGAAAGGGGAGTGGTAGTGATTGAGACTTGGAAATCCTAAATATCTAATAACTTGGATCTACTAGTAAAGACATACCACTACATTTGTGTGCAATGTTTAACATTAGACCAATGTTGATGATGTTTGTCTCAAATTTGTATTAATTTTTAGGATTTTGGTATACATTCATTGGTATACTAATGATCTAAGAAATATGTTTATAGGGTGTCAAACCGATGTGCTGTACAGGCCGAGTGTTGATGGTATAGCCTAGTTTTAACCCATCGATTATGAAAGTATATGTAGTGACAAATAGGATATAATCCTAGAGATATATGGTATAATTAAAATATGACCATTGGATCATAAATATGTACATTGAAAATATAATATAACTATCACTAATGCCTGCAAATGAAGAAGGAAAAAAAATGGGCTATGAGTCCACAAGAGGGGAAGAAAGGGTGCTTATGGGGATAAGGGGAAAAGTAATAATATTTTATTGTTTCCTACCCTTAACCCTAAGTTCCTTAACATTTTTCTATGCTTATTAATTGTTCACCAACATTGAGATTAGTTGTTCCAAAGGGGATATATGCGGTCTTTTTAAGAGGGAATGTGGTATCTTCTTAGAATGCAATATATTGATTATTATTTTAGACATGCATGTTCTTCTCCATTCATTATTCACTTGATTTACTCTTCTCCATTATTATGATACAAAGCATTGTTTCCATGAAAGTGTTCAAACCATATAAGGGGTTATGCATAATTGTTGAGATAAAGGAAAAACATAGTTACAACTAGATATCCCTAGTTCCCAACATTAGAGATTCTTTAGCTAGTCTGCATAAAATCACCAAAAGAAAGGGGGATAGCCTAAGGGAATATTTAGAAAACAAGGATATTTCATTCCTTGTGTTGTGTATGTTGAGGAGGAAGGGATGTTGTTTGAGTGGGGTTATTGTGACTAGGGAAGGACTAAAATGTTAGTTCCTTATCTATGAAATCTAGAAATTAGGTTGAGTGTGAGATATTGGAGCCATGCCACAAGTAACTCACCCTTGTGAATTCATATACCTATCTTGGGATTATCCTATGTGATAGTATGTATATTCTTAGGTGGAACATTCTTTGATTTTGTGAAGAAAATTCTCAAAAGGATAAGAATAGTGTTGTTGTTTATGAATGCCCAAAATCTATTGCATTTATTTTTTAAAATCTTTTTCTCATTAAGTTTGATGAAGCTCTATAAGTTTGTGATCCTAATTTGGTGTTTGTTCCATATTTGGCCCGCGAGCCATCTTCTATTCCCAACTTTTCTATTAATGATCCTACTCTAGTTTCTTCTTTAGATCATGAAAACAAGGATCAAAACCCACCTCTAGCTACTCACCCTCCTCCAATTGGGTCCATTGAACATGAAACTAAAATAGCACCACCACTTCCCATATGGTTCTATACAACATGAGAACCAACTAGTGATCTTGTTGATGATCCTATAGATCAACATTGTACACTTCCACAATTCTAGTGAGTTAACTCTTTTGTCCGAAGTTTCAAAGATTCATGATCTAGAAACGTTTTCAAAAGCTTCTATTCATATACATTAGGGCACAAAAATGAATTAAGAATATTGTTCCTTAATGGTGAATCATACTTGGGATCTTGTACCTCTTTTGAAAGGAATAAAAATTGTCAGATGTAAATTGGTGCATAAAACTAAGTACACATCAAATGGAAGTATCACAAGACATAAGGCTTGGTTAATTACTAAAGGATTTTATCAATTTGAAGGGATTTAATATAATTAAACTTTTACCCCCGTAGCCAAAATGAATTCCATCTACCTTGTTCTAACCCTAGTCACCCCAAATAAATGGGATGCCCATTAGATGGATTTTAAATTTTCCTAATTACATGGGGATTTCCAAGAGGAAATTTACATGGAACAATCCCCCAACTATCTTCACACTGACTCCAACCCTATTTTCCACCTTAAGAAATCTCTCCATGGTGTTAAGCAAGATCCTCAATATTGGTATGCTAAAATGGATATATTTATTCATGACATCAACTTTTATAGATGTCTTTCTGACCCCAATTTCTATACCAAGAAAGTAGGTAACCATCTCATAATACTTGTTCTTTATGTTGATGACCATATTCTCACTAGCAGTGACCAATCCTTCCTTGAGTATAGTATTACAGCCAAGGTGAACCTAGGGAAGGTTCTACCAACCATAATCATAGTATTCTCATCAAGGGGGATGTTGAGTAAGGTTAAGCTAACCCGTTTCTTATACTTTCAATTCATCACTCATATGTCTATACTAAATAATTCTGAAATCTTATATATATTTCACTTTAAGTAGTCATTTATAACTATGTATTTCTATGTATCCTTGTACTCATCATCAATAGTTGGTGGGGTTCTTCTATGCTTTTATTCATCATCAACAACAACTTTTTGAATGTGAAGTAGCCTAATCCATCATGTGCATAGAGTTCCCCTCATGATGTTCATTATGAGAATTAGGGTTTCTTAAAAAGCAATTATCCCACATCCCTATCACTCATCTAGAATATAAATTTATTTTCATTATTACCTGTATAAATTTCTATAGGTTTATTCAATTTAATGATAAAATGTTATGAAAGTCTCTTGTAAAATTTGCACAAAAATATGGAATAGCACAATAACTTAGAGAGTTTATATGAATTTTTGATATTTACATTAGTTAATGTTCATTTATGTTTATCTATATATTCTTATTGTAGAATATAGTTGATCTATATTGACTTTAATTAAATTGTGTATACTTTAATTGAATTCTTATGGTTTTTCACTGTATCTTTTTCATTGTATATTAGCAAAAAATGTCTTTTGGAATGTTAGGTTTTTAACATTTTGTAAACTTGATTTTCAATGAATTAAAAGTTATTGAAGAGATAGGATTCTGAAGTAAAAATAACTTGCATAACAATAGAATCAATTGTTGTTGTGTATCTGTAAATGTTACTAAGTTTTTTAATATAGATATTCAATTGCCACATGCATCAAGAGGCGTAGATACATTGTCAGAAGAAAATGGCGTTTTCATTCAATGGGATGAATCATATATTTTTAACCACATTGAATTCTCTTGACGACTTGCTAAGTTGAAGGAGGTAATTGGTGTCAATTTTAATAGTGGAGATAAAAATATTCTACATGAATATAGGTTTTATTTTCTTCTTACAAAAATGAGATTGTTACATAGATGTTTCGATCATAGATATTGCATTGTCATAGGTATTGTGGAAAATGTAGATGGAAATGATTCTATTGAAGGGAATCTTTTGGTATGTTTCTCATTTGATGCATTGGTGAATGATCTAATGTTTCTTTATGAAGTTTACTCAATATTGTTATAGCTTGGTAGACTTGTATTGGTGGATTTCATGTAGGTTCATTCTTAAATGTTGAAATAATTAAGTAATTTGAAGGTTCAACGATACGAATCAACAAAAATGGTAGCAATGATTTTGTGGGATAATAGGTGAATCTATTCCATCAAGGTTCTTCATGACCAAATTATAAATCTAGGGGAATAATTTCAAATTTTTTGGAAGGAGAGATGGTGCTTTTAACACCACTAGATGGTAATGAATTTGGAGTTTTAATCCAATATGTCTTTTTCCACTATGAAAACTGTGGCTTATCCTAAGGTTCTCACCAAATATGGTCTACAGACTACTTTCTTGACCTTAGTGTTGCCTCTTTAGATGTGATATTAAAAATAATGCAAAGGAACCTAGTGTTAAATTTTGGGAAGTATTCAAAGCATGCCCTTTGAAAATGGTGCATCCACCTATGGATAATATGGATAATGTAGATAATGCTAATATAAAAATTATGAAAAAATTCCATATAATACCATAAAACACAAATTAGGAATTCATATTCTAAAAGGAAGATGGGCACAATATCTATATCAACATTTGATGAAAGTGAATTCTATGCAAAATCGGGCACTACATTTTCTTGTTAAAAATATATATTTCTAAAATTCCATTTTATTCGATGGATTAGGGTAATAATAAGGAGTGCCTCATGAATGAAAAATCAAAATATATGTTGTATTCAATTATCTAGCATGAGATACCTTTCTTGCCAAAAAATGAGAAGAATAATAGAACTCTACTTCTAATGAATTTTGACATGGTAGATGTCTGTCAAAATGCATGGTTTAAATGTTATGGAATAAAAAAATCACTTTCTACTATTATAAGAATATGTTTATAAATGGTGATTTGAAGAACATGAATGGAAATATTTAATTACAAAAATTTAGATCGAATATTATTGCAATAGTAGCCATTATTAATAGTATTGTGGAGCAAAATTCAGACAAGGCTCCACATCTAACATGTTTAATTAGTCAAGATGAAAAAATGGGGACTCTCAAATTATTTACATCTAATATGTCCTAGGGTTTTCTTCATGAGATGGATAATGAGGACATCCAATGGATTGGTCTTTCTCCAATGTCGCAATCTAGTTTCAATAAACTAATAAGAAATCAGTTTCTAGATGTTACAATAATGACAAACAACTTCTTTGCAAGGCGTAATTATTGTATTTCAATCATGAATAAACTTAGGGTTCCCACTAATCCAATCAAATTAGAATGGTTGTAAGAAGTTTAGACAACCCATAATCACAATATTACAAGTTTCCACCATATGTATTATGCCCACATATTATCTTTAGAGAAGAGTTGAAGTACTTAAGAATTATGAAAAATAAGATGGATAACTCAAATACTTCTATACCAAGGTTTGGTAAGAAGGAAAGGATATTATAAATGTCACAAATCTTCCCATTTCTTTGACTAGTATGCTTACACATGGACACAAGACATGGGGCTTTAGTCACTTCATTATTTTATTTTTGGAGATGGATTTAAGTTTCATTGTGAATTCGTTGACTGGATGTCTAAAGAATCTTGAAGAACCAATGGTGGATTAGTATGGGGATTTTTTTTACAAAAGGGAAACATCAAACCACCCATTATATGAAGCTCTATTACAATTTGAGTCTTTTGAACAATATTTGATCTAGAGGCAAGATGATATGCAAACACATGAGATAAGTGTTGACAATACAAACTTTTGTAGGTTAAATAAATAATTTCCACCAATATTCTTGCTACAAATGGATAATTGTGTGAGAAATAAGAAAATTTGATATATTTTGAAATTTTATCCCTTTTAACATCAAGAAGGGTGTTTGATATTTTGTAAGTTGAAATCCCCCCTACATGACATAGATGGAACTTATGGGAGGTTATTGGATAAATTAATGTGAAAAGATGTATTTATGTTTCCAAGGATGAGGAAAAATTATAGGACATGTGAGGATTAGAATTCCTATGCCCCATATTTAATTGATAATTCTTTTGACTTCAAAGAGCTTTGTGGAACCAAACCTTTTGGATGGTAACTCAAAGATCACTGGTAATAAAGAATCACAATTCTTCAAAATTTAGCTCATTGATGATAGGCTAGTTATGAAATGTAAAGCCTCGTTTTAGGATGAAAAGTGGTCACCTATTATTAATATGTGGTATTCTTTCTTTGATGACAATGCAAACTTACCAATGGGGCAACCTCAATTGTTAAATCTATAGGTAATGAGGCCTTTTGATATGGATGAAATAAAAAGGTATTAGAAACATATATTTCATTATAGTAGAAAGATATTTATAAGGGAGGGGAAAATTATTGGTATCATAAGATAATTTATTGGGATACTATATATCAAGCTCTAGACATTTCCTTTCAGAACATTGAACACTCAATAACTAATTTTTGGCCATCCACGATGCAAGAAATAAGAAACTATGCCTCCTATAAAGTCCTCACATGAAGTTATGCAAATGTACTTGAGGGAAAATGTCCCCACAATTGAGGATTTCTATGTTGGAACTCTATGTAATGATCCTAGAGATTCATTATTTCCAAAGGATCATGTTATAGAGGGACAAATGCTCAAAGTACAATCACAAGAGAAAGATTGTGTGATATGGATGGGTACGGTAAAGGGAAAAATTTAGCGAGATCTATATGCTACTATTGAGTCTTACAAAGTAGAGGTTCAATGGTGGATGCCAACTAGAACACCAAAATTGAACAAAGAATTATATAAAAATTGTTTAAATAAAATACAATGATGAATTGTTGGTTCAGAAGAAAATATGTTCATTGATATTAATAACATCATATGGGCATGGTCACCAAGGTTGGGATGAACGAAATATAGAATTCAAATAATTAAGAAGGGGCTTGGAGCAATTAAGGCACAACAAGAACATATGCAGCAAAATGTTGAGAGTGGAAGTGGTACTAATAAAATAGACTTTATTTAAGTGATGTTGCCTTAAATATTCATTAAAAAGTACAACTCAATAATACAATGATTGTTGTCATTTTATTTTAATTTATTGCATTCCCAATTTCTATGAGGAAAATTATCTTTCAAGTTGGAAAGAACAAGTTGCACAATCGATTTTTTTGCACGAGGAGTTTGAGTTAATGTATGTGTATTATAAACATAGTGTGGAACAAAATATTCATCCACCGAATATTGGAAAGAATATCGACAACTATTAAATATGAGTTTCCTAAAGCGGTTGGATCCATTAGTGAGGAATAAAGAGTTTTTCACTAGTGACTAACGTTCAATTCCTATGAGGATGTCTAGTTCTTGAGGTTTCCATGGTGGAAGTTAGAGGTAGTGGTTAAAAGTGCGATGCTTTTATTACACTCCATGTGCATGCATAAATGGATCATATCCCACCCTCTTTTCATTCTTAAGATTGGACATTGATCGTTATGATTACAACTATAATTTGGCCAATTGGGTCTAGCCCAAATCGTTTAAAAGAAGAATTGTTATCTTTCCCACATAGCTTTAAATCATGCATATGACATGTTTAATATTCATGGGCATAGTGTTGTTTAAGGACTTTCATGATCTCTTTGATTGGGTACTTGGGTTCAATTCCTTCTTATGACATGTTCTCTCTTAGTGAGCTTATTGTCGTTTAAGGCTCTTCATGAGCCATACAAGATATCTAACCCTTGGAATATCTCACCCTTGATTACAAGTTAGAGACTCTTAGACTATCTAAGTCTTGATTATGATTAGGAGGGTTAGGGGCATAGTTACATACTTTTAGTCAGTTGGATCTAGCTTAGATGTTTGAGAGAAATATTTTTTATCTTCTCCACCTTGGTTCAAATCCTACTTGTGACATTTTTTTCTCTTCATAAACCATGTAAACATAAATATGATAAAATAAAATCTATGAATAATATTTACAAAGTATGTGAAAATAGATAAAAGTGGAAATAAAAGTGGGATAAACATAACTACAGTAAAACATATATTAATAAATGGAAATACTGAGTACATTGAACAGAGAAAATAAGTAGAACATGATAAAAATATCCGATGAAGAACTTTGTGAAAATACCACATTCAAAAGAGTAAAGAGACGATGAATTGGAGGAAACACAACTTGAGGATGGAAGAAATGAATGCAATGAATAAAAAAATTAACCATTTATCAAAACAAAAACTACTACTAAGTAGACAAAAGGTTATAAGCATCTCTAATTTAGGAGGACACACAACTCGAGGATGGAAGAAATGAGTAATGAGTACAATGAATAAAAAACTTAACCATTAATCAAAACAAACACTAGCACTACTCAGTAGACAAGAGGCTGTCAAGCATCTATAAGTTAAGTAGTATTGGGGATAAAATATCTTAAATACTATTAAAGGCCTTCTCTTCTTCATTGAAACAAGATGAATAATGGAAATGTTATTAGTCGTGGCCTTTAGGGAACTAAAAAAATAACTTCTTGCATGCCCATGCCCAAGATTCAATGTAGTGTATATCATTGCAAATATATCAAACATTTTATTATTTATATTTTGAGTGATGATTTTATTTTGAACCAATGGATACCATAATAGTGATCAAAAGTTATGTTGGCCATTATCATATAACCTTAGAATATATCGTGTCGATTTAATGTATATCACTGCAAATATATCAAACATTGAGTGATGATTTTATTTTGAATCAATGGATACCATAATAGTGCTCAAGAAGTTATGTTGACCATGATCTTATAACCCATCGTGTCTTTGAATTCTCACAGACAAAAATAAATTATAATTATAATTATTTGTCTTATAACATTTGTACTAGATTCAGTCTACACGTGTATAATAGTTTTTAACAACATTAATAATTAAAATATCATAATATAATAATGTTTAATGTTTGAGCAATATATCATAGTAAGTAATTCTACTCATGGTGTATGGTATACTTGCAACACAACTATTAAAGATTAGCATGCAATCGTATGCATGTCTAGAACACAACCATTAAAGATTGGCAGATAGCCCTATACATGTCTACAATTGAAGTGTGTATGTGCTTTTTTACTGCATTGGAAATGTCTACAACTAGAGTGTGCATGTGCTTTTTTACTACATTGGAAATGCCTACAACTGGAATGTAGTATTTGTTGCCTTTTTCACTATATTGGAATGTGTATGTGTTGCGCTAAACCCACTCTTGGATTTCTCATGCCGAGCATTACGAATAATTAGCTATAAAGTAATTTTAATTCAGTTTTGACATCAAGTTTTGTTATACGAAGCATCGATTATGACTTTGTTGCTTACCAATTCGATGGCCAAAATCTTTTTGAGCTCGTAAAGATTTTCTCTTTGCTAGGAAATACCTCTAACAAATGTTTTCTTATTTTGGGATCTTGGAAAAAGAGGACTTGTAGATTAAAAAGAACCCTTAATCCACATTGGCATAAAGAGCTTAAATTTAGTACTTGAATATTGTTCATCTTTATCCATCCTCACTCACTAGGTTGTCATCTTTAAATTTAAAGTTGATTCTTCCTTGTGTGATTTACACAATTTAGAAGTTTAAAATAAACACCACATCTTCTCAAAATTAATCCATATTTGTTTAGGGATTATATGCATTAGGTTGATTTGTATTAATTTTGTAAGATTCACTCTCGACATTGGACTGGTACGTATGAATCATTCATCATTCATAATAATAATAATTGTTTAATAATATATTTATCTTTGAATTTATTATTTCTATATCAATAATACTTGTAAAATAAAAATAAATGCATTAAATTATATAATGTATCAAAATTGTTTAATGGTTTTTCTTTTAAACAATGTATTTGTTAATAATAATAATAATAATTGTCTAATAATATATTTATCTTGACTTTACTATTTTTATTTCAATACTTGTAAAATACAAATAAATGCATTAAATTATATAATGTATCAAAATTGTTTAATGGTTTTTCTTCTAAATAATGTGTTTGTTAATAATAATAATAATTGTCTTTGAGCGGTGATGGAGTGTGTTGTTAAGGCACTCTGTGATGTTAAGTCATCGGTTCAAAATCTACGGGGACAACAAATCCAACCATGTTAAGCGTTAGTGTGGCTTAGGCTGGGTGCGATCCCCAAGTGATTATGAGGGTGCAATCTCCAGGTAATATTGATGCTTAGATACCCCTGAGTCGTGGTTTCTTAGCCATGGGCTAGTCCCACAAGTCACGGACAAACTAGAAAACAAAAACAACAACAACAATAATAATAATAATAATTGTTTAGTAATATATGTATCTTGAGTTTACTACTTCCATCTCAATACTTGTAAAATACAAATAAATGCATTAAATTATATAATGTATCAAAATTGTTTAAGTGTTTTTCTTCTAAATAATGTATTTGTTTAAAAGAATGAAATCTATAAATAAAATTTATTGTAATATTTAAATACAAAATTTAAAATGGTAATCAAAAACTTTAAATAAGATGAGATATGTTAAATTTCAAGCATGAATCAAATAATCCTAACTCCCCATTAAGTTATGGTTTTGCATTACCCATTATAAGCTTATGCTCACACAAAATATTTTTGTCGCCCTCTAATTGGTTCTCTCTCTCATCACACCCTCTATGCTAATTTTGTTAGTCCATCTATACTTCGTATTGCCTTATATTTATAGGATGTTTTTATGCTACTTTATAATGATTTTGTTGCTATCTATTCTAGTTAGGTTTCTTCATGCTCAATATTTTTGCTTCCCATAGTATAACATAAAATTTTCTTTGTTTTTAGTAACAACATATCCTTTATCAACCACTAAGGTGAAAGGAGGCAACAAGTGCCCCAATGTACATTAAGGTAGTGCCATGATCAATGAGAGGCATGGTGGAAGCTTGTTATATTTCTCTCATTCATGATATCAAGACGAGGCTACAATTGTATTGAGTAGGGAAATACAAAGGCTTCTTCCACTATAGCACTAGTGTTGTCAAAGATCAGTGGGTGAGATAATTTTGGTTAGGCCTCACACCCTTTGCAACACATTTAACTATCAAGTATTGTCTCAAAATAGGTTCCAATGCTATGTTACAAGGTGCATTCTTGAACCCATTTACAAGAAATCTCAACAACCGAGGTAGATTCATGGATTTCTTTAGTCCATGATCTTGGAAACATATTAGATATTCTATCATTTCCAGATTTCGCTTGTAAAACAAGATGGCATATCATATACAACACTAGAATTCGTTTTAGAACTGAATTGAGTATAGGATGACCAAGCTCATCAAAGGTATTAAGTAATACCAAAATCGACTTCTAGAGAAACACACGCTTCACTTGTAACAATATCCAACATATCTTTTTGTCACAAGGAGGTGAGTAGATCTTTGACATGTATTGGGGGTATTGAAGGAATGTAGGTGATTATTTGTTCCATTCATCCATTTTTTAAACACCTTTCATCTTATGTAGAACACAATAGCATACCATACCATATAGAGTAAGAACTCAAGTTATTTTTTCCATGAGGATTGTATAGAGAGTTAGTATTAGAAATTAGTGCATTGATAAAATAGTTGGAGAGGGAGTTAATATACATTTTCTAGGAATATGACACTTTCCAACCAAAAGAGGGGTGAAGAAGTAAGTTCAAAATCTGCATGCACTATATTTCCAAAAGGATACTCTTAAAACTACCATCTTTCTTACAATTTTCTATGGAAATGAGATAACCTTGTTTGAGATAATACATGTAACTAGAGGGACATCTAGTTGTGAATGTTTCAACTTGTCAGTTAGCTTATCGAAATGCAAATGATCATTATCATTGAAGGGCTGACATAACTTGGCTAGGTTGGAGCTCTAGCCATGCTCAAGAATTAAGTTGTGTTGAAACATCTCTCGTGACTATAACTCCATTTCAAGTATGCTAAATTTCTTTGTTCAATACCAAATTGACATGAAATGATATATATTAATGATAAGGATATATGGTTCATTATCGTTGAAAACAATAAGCATGAACACATCACAGAAAATAAAGACAAATATTAGAGAGAAATTTGTTAATTTCACAAAGAGACATTGTTCCTCAATAAACTTTCTTGCAAGGGATTGAAAAAATGATACATTTTTCCTTAAACAAAACCTTTTAGAAATATTTAAAGCAGTAAGAGATGGAAGTTAGGAGCCACGCGTGTCGTCTACAATATTCTATCTGACCATTCAACTAGGGGCGACCACATAGGTAATAGATGTAGAGGAATAAAAAAGGATTGAAGAACAAATTATGGTGATATCACTAGAAGCATATGTTGTAACCCGTATTGAAGAACCAACAAATTCATACAAGTGGGTTTTTGTTTGGGTTTTGTCTACTCCTTTTCTTCTTCGTAATGTAGTCAATGTTCCCCTATGTGTCTGGATGTATTCGATGTCTAGAATATTCTAGTGTTATTATTATCTAATTATTGTAAGACAAGTATCTCCCAAGTTGACAACAAGATCTACATTGTTATAGCTTACCATACCAAGTGAAAGTGGAGGGTGGTGGCATTGATGTATGTTAGTGGCAGAGCCTCAATTCCTTAGAGCCTCAATTCCTTGATTGCATCAGTGTTCACATCCTCACTACAAAAATGTGAGAACTTGACTCCCTCACCATTCATAATTTTTTTTTCTTAAATTCATTTATTAATTTTGGAAATCCAAACTAATAAATTTCACACATCAAGGAAATAAAGTCATATCAATCAACCGAACATTCCATTAGTAAATAGAAAAATATATATTTTTAAATTAAATTAGGTTAATTTGGAATTTCAAAGAAACTTTGGATATTGTTGTAAATTTGGGGTAAATAATTTAAGGTCGACATATTTTGACTATATGACAGAACGCTATAATCCCTCACCGAAGCAAAAACTAAACGGGACTTAGGAATAGTTACATAGTTATTACTTGAGCAAATAAAATGTATAGGTGAGGGAAGACATGCCATTAAAATGTATAAATAAAATTATATATATATATATATATATATATATATTGATTTTTTAATAAATTTTATTATTTTATTATTAAAATAAAATAAAATATTTTATTTTATTTTAAATATATTTTCATAATTATGATAATTGAAAATTACAATAGTTAAAAACAATAATATAAAAATAATTACAATTTCATATATATAAAAAGATATACAAAGATAGATAAATCTCCAATTCAAAAAACTACAATATCACTATCATTTCATTTGAAGTTTTAAAATTTCTTTAATTAAAAATAGACATTTTTATTTTATCGATGATTTGTCGTTTTTCCATCTATTAAAAAACAAATTAATGTTTAAAAAATAATTCTTATTTATATTATTTGAATAAATTTAAAAATACAATTATAAAATAAAAAATAAATCATAAAATTTCGATAAAAACATTATTAATTTTTTTTTTAATTTAAAAAGGTGGATTACATTAATGTCTTATTCTCCTTCTACCATCTATACAATCCAATACGCCGCAATCGAATACCCCACACAATAATTGTTTAAATGTCTATTCCCTTATGGAAATGTCCCTTTGTATCACATGACTAAAGCTTTATGTGTGTAAAATCAAATCATTGTATTGAGATGACCATTAGAGTGTTTTAATTCTGTGATTGTTAAGGTACATGTAAAAACTTCATATAAGGGAATGCCTTAACGAAAACATTTCATAACCTACTGTCAAGATACATGTAAAAAAATTATATAAGAGAGTGTCTTAACATTAAGTTTCTTAACCTACACTTTATAAATATTTAATAAATTATGAATTTATTTTTTATAAATTTTATAAACTATAAATTTATTATTAACTTTTAATTTTTAAAAATACAGTGAATTCTACACTTTATAAATATTTAATAAATTATGAATTTACTTTTTATAAATTTAATAAACTATAAATTTATTATTAACTTTTAATTTTTAAAATTCTACCCTTTATAAATATTTAATAAATTATGAATTTACTTTTTATAAATTTAATAAACTATAAATTTATTATTAACTTTTAATTTTTTAAAATACAGTGAATTTAAAATTTCTAATAAATTATTGGAAATTATGAATTTGATAAAATTGCATCTTCTACGGATCGAAATTGTAAACTCAAGTTTTTATAAAAAAAAAAGTAACGTATACCTAAAAATAGACGGAAAAGTAGAAATAAACGCGCGTTTTACCTAAACGTGCCGGCCGAAGGGAGTTAACGGGTATTTGTGTCAGACACACTGTTTACAGTTAGAAGGACCGGCGGGCAGCGCTGTAATTTCAAATTTGAGCAGGCCGTCAAATTTAACGGTTTTTCCAACTTCAATGATCGTTCTACGCGTTTTAACGAAGAATGTCCATTGTCGACGGTTATTTAAAAAAAATAACTGGTATTTGATTTGATGGGCAAAATTGCCCGTCACAATCCCTCCTTGCCGGCGCGCACGGCGCTCACAAATTGGCGGTAGCGGCTATTGGGCGCTTTTCCAGAAGAGTCGTGTGGAAACGTATTCTTAATAATCATTTTTATCTTTTTCGTTTATTATTCTCAATCGAAAACAATAATTTAATTTAAAATTAAATTTAATCATAGATCGTTGATATATCAGATATTTTTGCGTGTGAAAAAGGATTATTTTTCGTCTATTTAGTCAGTAAATTGTAATTGGAATTTAGAATCATTTGAAATTGAAATTGGAATCATTTGAAATTGGAATTTAAAATCTTCATTAAAAAAAAAGATATATATATAATATTAAATTTTGAAAATGAAGTTATATAGTTTGAGTATTTCTAATGATTAAAAACGTGTGGTTCTTTTTAAAAGTTTATAAGTTAAATTCCTATAAAAAAAGTCTCATACATCAATTTAATATCTAACTTGACAATGACTTTAAAAATAAATTATTATTATTATTATTAAATTATATTAAATTTTAAAAATACAAAATCTCAACCAAATAAAATGATAAAATGTAGCACTGAAACAACAATAATAAACCAACTACCACATCGAACGAGCAGTGCAACTTGCGTTTTCACTTCTTCTGCCGTATTTTTCTGCAAGTCTGACCATCTAAACTCTAACGCGGGTTTTCTCTGCCACAATTTTTTTCCTCTGCTGTTTCAGCGGAGATACAGTGCAAGTCATGCCGGCTTTCTGGCATCTACTTCGTCCGTATTTCTGCGTTTTATAATTTTTCTGCGCCCTTCTCGCCCACAAACACCTTCTGGAACCCCCTCTACATGGCCATGCTCACGGATGCGTATATGTGCATGTGAGGGTTGGAGAACAAGTTGGCAAGTTGCATGGTATTTTTATGTTTTGAGGGTTGGAGAACAAGTTGGCAAGTTGCATGGTATTTTTATGTTTTTTATTTCCTTGTACCTGCACTAAAGAGATTCAAACAGTAAAATAAGATGGAGTGAATCATGGTATACAATCACAAAATCCATGTGTGCTTACTTGCTTTTTGCAATTTAGAATTATTATAGGTGTTGGTTAAACGTTTTATTTTTGGGTTTTTTTGTCTGAATCTATCGATGTAAATTTAGAAAAAATAGCTATTTTCTGTTGTTTAATTGTATTTCTGAATGTATAAATAGAATCAACATGCTGAAAAACTTCAAGGTAGTTGGATTATACAAACATAGCAACTCAAATCTGCAGATCCAACCATTCCTGGAACAAAATCAAACTACCAAAAAAATAAATAAAACAAAACGTTTAAACTAAACTACACATTGGAACAATTTGCACAATGGACTGGGGATAAGTTTGAATTTATCCATGCGTATACGTCACACTTGAAATGACGACCTCATCATTATGATGCCATTTCTTTAAACTTCTCAAAGTCTGAACGGTAAATTCACACGTCACCCACTTACCCTTTATGGCAAGGAAGTACAACCAAATTCATTTTCACAGAATTATAGTGGACCTTGCACTCTTAGTGACCAGATCAGTCAGTCATCATAATGAAGGACAACTTTGGAGTCATCCTTCATGACAAGGATGGAATTCCAACCCTGCTTCAAGATACCCACCCCATAAGCGTATCTTCCAATATACTGCTTTTCACATGTTTGTAGTGAGGGTCTACAAACTGCAACCAAAGCATAATTTGTTGGGTAGGTTTTCAATAAAGTAAGTTTGCTGGGAAGATTATCAATAAAGTAAATAAGCATTTTTTTTTTTTAAATAAAAAATTTGTATTTCCTTAAAATATTACCAAAACAATATACAAAGCAAAACTTGCCACATGTTCTCCCATACATGATGTACTCTTTATATTATGTAATAGTCTATCTACAACCATAGTTGTTTTGACCATGCTTTTTACTAAAGGACTATTTGAACCCTTTTAGGGGGTAGGTTAAGGCCTTCAAACTAGGATATTTGCAGGATGCCATCACTAAGACAAGGGACATGGAGCATGCAATCCCTAAGAGCAAATTTTCTCCTAAACCTTTCATCCCTCAGAAGAATAAAGAGAAGAAGCCTTTCCAAGAGGAGTGGACTGGGAGAGATAGGTTGGATGAGGATGACCAAAGGCAACTAAGGAGAAAAAAATTGTGTTTCAGTTGCAAGGAACCGTGTGACTCTGGTCACAGGTGTATGGGAAGGGGAAAGGTGCACTATATAGAGGTGCTTTCAGATAGCGATGGAGAGGAGGTGACAGGGGCCAGTCACATGAGAGTGAGCATGATAGTCCATAGGATGAGCAACCACATGAGGATGTCAAGAATGGGGCTATTGCCACTTTGTTAGGTGTTCCTAGATTCGACTTTCATGGTCCATGGGGTACTACAAGGATAGCGTGTCACAGTGCTAATTGATGGTGGGTCAACCACAACTTTATTAACTCAACTTTGGTAGTTAAGAGAGGTATTCCTACAGTTGACTTTGAGGGGTTTGATGTAGTGGTGGCCGGTGGGTTCAAAATTCCATGCACAAAGAAGATTCCATAGTTGAAAGTACCATTGGATAACTACAAAGTGACATGTGACTTATTTGTAGTCGATGTGCTTGATATTGACATCATTTTGGGTGTTCAGTGGATTGAGTCCTTGGGAAAACATTCAATTGACTAAAAAACTATGGATTTATAGTTCAGGGGAGCATATGGGAGGAAGGTGGTTTTGAGAAGCATGGTTGATGATGCTCCTAGGATTGTCTTAGCTAAGTGGATGTAGTGAATCTTCAGGCGTGGAGATGTGGCTTATGCAGTGGAGTGCTTGATCACTTCTCATAAACCCTCATATAGTACCCAACGGTATCAGGTAGACATTCAGACTTTGTTGAGAAAACATGATTGAGTATTTGGGGAGATTTCAATAGGGAGACCTCTAGATAGGGGATTCAAGCACACCATTCATCTAGAGGAGAGGGCCAAACCTGTGATTACCACCCCATATAGGCACCCAAATAAGTTTAAGGATGAGATAGAAAAGGATATTAAGGAGTTGTTGGAGATGGAGCATATCAGGCCTAGTTCTAGCCCATTTGTTTCATCAACGATTTTGGTCAAGAAGAAGGATCGAACACTATTACATATGACCAAATTTCCCATAGTTTTTTGTTGGTATTGCAACACTTATTCATCGTAATTTCCACAAAAGCAAAGACTATTTTGCATTGCTATTTTTTCGTCGATATATCCATGAACCAGGTGTTCATAGAAACAACGATGAAATTATCCCTCCACATGTCATCACCATCATTATTGGTTTACCTTATAAATCGTCACAATACTGACGAAACTTCATTGCAACAGGGACCAAAAACCATGCCAATGTTAAAAAAACTATGGAAAGTTGCAACGCAAAAGCATGGCAATAGCGACGAAAATTGATGGCAGAGACAAAAATGACGACGCAGATGCTATATGTACGATGCAAAACCATTGCAAAGTGCAATGAACTGTGGAAAGTTGTGACGCAAAAGCGTGGCAATAGAGATGGAAATTGATGGCAGAGACAATACTTACGACATAGATGCTATATGTGCGACGCAAAACCATTGCAAAGTGTGATGAACGGTGGAAAGTTGCAACACAAAAGCATGGCAATATCGACGAAAATTGATTGCAAAGACAAAAATTACGACGTAGATGCTATATGTGCGATGCAAAACCATTGCAATGTGTGACGAACGTGCGTCGCTATTGCCACACTTCTTCCAAAAAAAAATTCCTTGCGACGAACTATCGTCGAAATTGCGACGCTTCGTTTAAGTTTAAAAAAAAAAACTACATGAGATATGGTAATACCATATTATATTGTAATATGGTATACCATATTATTACAATGTAATATGGTATAACCATATTACAATGTAATATGGTATACCATATCTCATACAATGAGATATGGTATACCATATTACATTATAAGATAATACCATATTGCATTTCTTATTCTTTATTTCTCTAGTAATATCTTTATGTACTTTTGCAAAGGATCAATTTTGATAGTGAACTTTAGCTACCCTTGACATTAAGATAAACCAAAAGTGCACCATGTTCTAGGTTCTACATGCATTTATTTACTTGTACAATGAATTATCAATATTAATTAATTATAACATGCAAATGTGGCATGTTAGTTCCTCCATGTTTTAGTAGAGAGTGACTCCAATTTCTTAACAAGATGCAATAAGTTCTTTTTAAAAACAACTTAGGATAGTGATTTTTCCTGAGTGGGATGGTGACCTTGGCATTCAACGAGATAGGAAGTAATTCATTGATGACAAGTGTAGTAGGTGTGCAGGTCCACTAGTGTATGGATATTATCTGCTAAGTGGTAGACTTGAACTTCCTCTTTCATAATAGATGGATCATATAGCTTGAGATGATTGACATAAATGATATTATGGATGTCTAGCAAGGAAGGAAAATACTAATGACAACCATTGTCATTAATATATTGAAGAAAAATATAGGGACAATTGCAAATAGGCTTGATTTTTTTATGAAGCTACCCCTTAAAACATTTTTTTCCATATACAACCAAAGTCAGTCACCAATTTGAAACTAGACAAAGCCTTGATGGTGATCCTAGAGGGATTTATAATGAACTAGGGAGGATTGAAGGGCATTAGTAACCAAATAACGAATACTAGATAATTTATGAACAAACAAGATTCTATACATTTTACCTCTCCTTATAGGAACTTCTATCCATAAGATGTGAATAATAGCAAGATGCAAAGAATGAGCAATGCAAGAAATTATATAGGGGTAATATGAGGGTCTTTGCAATGTAGGCCAATACATTGTTGTTGTAAGGGAATCCTCCATCAAGTAGGCCTATATATCCCATGGTACATGTGAAGACCCCTATGCCTTGAGAATTAGTGTAAGCTAAAACTACAAGGTGTGCCATGTGGATTAGTGTAATGTTAGGCAAGTAGAAGACAAATGAGAAAGAAAGATTGGTAGGCAAACATTGCATGTTAAACACACAATTTTGACATTGGGGAACAAGCGAATTTAATCACTTCATAACAATGATAGAAATTAGACTATGAAATGTAAATAATGAAATAAAAAGAAATAATCCTAACTATCATGTAAATGATGCAATGGCTAAATTAGGAGAGTAGAGATGAGTAATTTTTAATTACCATATTAATGGAACAATAACTAGAACATGTAAGAAAACCATGAGTGAGTCTAATAATAATAATAATAACATCTCAACTATAAAATCATTGATAAGATTAACAATGACAAGGAGATACTTGCACTTACTTATACGTGAGGTAGGATGGTGTATGAACATGTTTAGCTAGATACCTACATCATAGAGGTTGGCATCTTACCACAAGTGAGGTAGGATTAGCAACATGATCTCTTATGGAAAGGATGGAGGATAGATGAAAAGGTAAAGATGGGAGGTTTTGGTGTTAGGGTAGTTCTAACAAAGGCAAGAGAAAGAAGTTGATGACATTGGCATGACATTGGAAAAAGGCATGAGTTGACATAAACCAACTAAGAGTGAACATGAGAGAGACAGGAAACACACTCTAATATAAGGTTATCACAATAATAAATGTGGCATATGGAAACTTGGAGCTAAAGTGAGTGTAACAAATGACATACATTGTTCTAGGATTGGTGTAGTCATTAAAGCACCATACACTAGTCAAGGACATAGCATGAGTCCCATGTAACATACGATAATCTAGAGAGTGTGAGCATAATAGGAATCATAAACTAGTAATATAGAGTCATCAAAAGCACAAAAACAACACATGATAGCCTAGATTTAGTGTAAGAATAAGAGGTGGCATACATCAATGTGGTATTTTATGCAAGCGTACGAGGCGACATGCATCAACCTAAGTTCAATGCAAGCATAGAGGAGAAAAATACAAATGGTATACCAGTGGAGGAGAGAGGATCAAAGGAAGATATGATGTCTCCATTGGGAGGGGCTCCATATTTGCAAGCTATGGAATGTGACCATTAAGGGGGACATCTTGGAAAAGTGACCAAAGAAGTGATAATTGATCCTAACTAGGTAGAGGTTATCTTAAGTAGGTTCTTTCTTGAGATAATGACCTAGACGGGGCTGATCGACATTATGACCAAATAAAAATGGAGAAAAAGGGGTGTAAGGAAGAAGAGATAAGGAGGAGAGGCAATACTTTCCCCAAGCATTTGAAGGACTAGGAAAAGAGGAAGAGAATGTAGGAGAGCATGGAACACTAGGAGAGGAAGAAGACAAGGGGAGAACTAGGTAATATTGGGTGCTACCAGGTAAGAAGTTATTAGAATTGATAATGGGAAGTCTAAGCTAGCCCAAAAAAACTCCCAATAGGAACAAGGCTTCATTCAACTTGATAAAAGTGTGTTAAGACATGGGACCTTTTTAATGTTAGCAAATGTTGATTTTGACAACTAATGGAAAGATAAGGAAAAAAGAAGACATAGAAGAAAAAGGGGCTACCTCATTGTTATAGCCAGTGAGAGGACAAGGGAAAGAAATTATGGAACTAGGTATAATAGATCATATATGTATTTTGTTAATTGGTGTGTGGTAGAATAAAAAAATATTGAGTTAAAAAACAGTGGGGAGGTTTGGGATTTAGAATGAGAATAGCAGAGTGAGAGTGCATCTAGGTAGAAGGATGAGAATGTATTATTTAGAGAGTTTGGAAGAGGGATAGTGCAACCATATTAGATGAGATGGATTGATGTGATGTAAAAGTGAGAGATAAATGTATTTATGTATTATGTTTTGTTGGGTCTTAACATTATAAGGAAGAGGTATTGCAAGAGGTGAGTTCATAGTTTTTTTCATCTTTATAGAGTTGATAAGTATTGCAATGAGCATCTTATAAAGAATTTCATTGTTTTTGATTGGGTAGAAGGATGAGAAGGTATCATTTGGAATGTGTGGAAGAGAGAAAGTGAAACCATACAAAATGGTTGGATGTGAGTTACAACTAAGAGAGAAAGATATTTATGTAGGATGTCTTGGTCACATCATTAAAAGAAAGGGTATTGCAATAAAGATGCATTCATAGGTTTTGTTATCTTTAAAGAGATGATAGGTATTTCAATGGTCATCTTATAAATCATTTCATTGTTGTTCATATGATATGTTCAAGAGTATATTAGAGTAATCAAGGGGAGATACATAACATTCAACATTCTCTTGAAAAATCCCTATGACAAGGGTGACTCCACAATGTTTATTAATGAGAAGATGAGTTCTGTCTTATTGTACAAATCCCCAATGATAAGGAGAGGGGCGAGGAGTGATGGAAAATGTGATTATTTTGGTTACAATTGTCAAGGATTATAGTGGTAATTTGGTCATTGATCTAACAATTATGAGTAAAAAGGAGACTTAGAGAGAGGAATGAATTTCATTCGTCATTATGAGTAATGAGGGATCTTTTTCAATAGAGTTTGGAATAGGGACTATTTTTTGTTCGGGAGAAGTGTCCAAAGATTGGTGTACCCTAGGATCATCAAGGTATTTCTCATCTATGTACAAGGATTTGGATGTGAATTATTATTATAAGAATAAGCATTTTGTAGTAGTGTCCTTTCGAGCCTTATAATAATTGCACTATCATGTGGGATGAGAGGAGGGGTCTAGATTATTGGGATTAGCCTCATGCATTTTTTAATAGGAACTAGGATTTGGACTAGGGATAGAAATAAAGTTAGGATTATGGAAATGAATGAAGTGAGGGATCTTTTCTAATTTATTTTCCACAATGAGGATATGGATAAAGACTTTGTATATGGGGGTTCTCTAAAATAGTTATACTTCTTTATAAAAAAACTAAAAGTAAACCAAAATTATATTTAAAATACCTCTTTAGGGTTCTTGATTTATAGTTGAAATTTTAGCTAGGTAAAGAGTGTACACTCGATGTACTATACAACCACGTACACATTAAATTGGAAAAATAAATTAGACAATAAAAACACCACATGGAACTTGGCATATATGCAATATCTACACATTAAATTTGACAAATAACTTGACAATAACAAATAAATTAGACAATAAAAACACCACATGGAACTTGGGATATATATCAATATCTACATATTAAATTTGACAAATAACCTAACAATAAAAACACCTTGTGAAGGGTGGCCACAAATCATCTACTCATAAATGTCAAAAGGTTTATGAAAATCTTTCTTAGTAATGTACATTTTTGAAAATGAAGAGTTAGATTGTCAAAAGGCTTACGAAAATCCATCTTAGTGGTTGGAGAAAGAGTTCTTATATTATTATACTTAGATGCAACATTGTCATGCATTTCCCATAGCATAGTGGGAAGGTGAATTGTAGTATCCAACTAGCATATTGGGAAAGGGAATTGTAGTATACAACTAGACGAGGGGGAGCTGTAGGTTGTTGATGAAATGATTTATTATCATGCCAATATACGTTTGTGGTACCATCACAGTTGCATATAGTTGCATATAGTTGCATTGTTGCATATAGTTGCATAAGTTTCATTGTTTCATAAAGTTGCATTGTTGCATATAGTTGCATAAGTTTCATTGTTGCTTAAAGTTGCATATAGTTGCATATTGTCACTAAAAAAACATGATAAGTTTCACTGTTGCATAAAGTTGCATATTTTCATATAGTTGCATACGAAATTGTTGCAATATAGTTGCAAATAGTTTCATATAGTTGCAATATAGTTCCATAAGTTGCATTGTTGCATAAAGTTGCATATAGTTGCATATAGTTGGATAAGTTGCATATTTGCATATAGTCGCATATTTTCATATAGTTGCATAAGTTGCATATAGTTTCATATAGTTGCAACATAGTTGCATAAAGTTGTATATAGTTTCATATAGTTGCAACATAGTTACATAAAGTTGCATATAGTTGCATAAGTTGGATAAGTTGCACTTTTGCATTCTCATATGCCTAGGGAGTATGAGAATTAATTGATACAAATATGCACACTACCAAGTTCCATTAAGTGGATTCATGTAGAGATTAAAGATCCACTAGTGTTTAATGGCACAACTAATGCCACAAAGTTTATGGACATACATAACTTAACACATCATGTTTGAATAGAGGGTATAAACATTGGATATCACTTTGGTATATATCCTTGAATGATTGTGGGAATTTTGACATGATGAACTTTGGACTCATGAGAAGATATAGTAGGAATAGGAGCCTACTAGACATAAGGTTTGTGTTGACCCATGTTCCCATCCACCGATCTTGATAAGGACAA